>JAHBCN010006780.1:0-46995 GCA_019359885.1 Listronotus oregonensis
TGAGATAAAAAAAAGGGGATTATTACCCTTAAGGTTCAAATAATTTTTAAAGATTACCCTTTTAAATTAGGTATATAACCTAAAAAACATCTTTGCAAAATTTGAAGCTCCTACATAAAGCTAATGCATAAATGGTGGTTTTGAGTTTTCGCTTTTTCTCCGGGGTATATCCTCTGCTCTGCATAATAATTGGTCAGCCTCTCCCTGTCGACCAATCGGCACGTTTGAGCATAAAAAGGGATATACGGATTCTCCTTTCTTTCTCCACGTTAATTTGCACTGTCAAGCGGCAAAGCTGCCTCTGAGGTTAGGCTCAAATATATTATACAGTGTGTCTACTTAATTACTTTAATATGGATAACTTTGTATTATAAATTTTTTTTTGAAAAAAGTAATTTAAAAAAAAACGTTCTGAATGTACAGAGTGGGTCAAAAAAGAGTTTGTTTTTAAAAGCATCCAAATTGTATAGATATTAAAAAGGCTCTTTTTTACAGAGCTTATGTGTTTTAAAAAGTATACAGAAATTAAGAGTGAATTGAAAAACTTTAAATTGATTTCCAAAAAAATAAAAATATTTAAGTAAGTTTAATTTATGAAAAGAAAAAAATTTAAAAAAGGGAAATTTTAAGCACCCCTCTAAAAAATTTTATAAAAAATTGTACAATTATAATACGATAAAGGTGGTATTAGTCTATACTTATAAGCAAAGCCCAAGTAAGTTGTAAAACTTGTGTAAACTTTTTTAAAATAGTTCATTTAAATCTCACCGATTGCTATAAAAAGCCGCTTTGCTAACCAGAACTAACCATGATCGAATAGAACTTAGGTTTTTGAATTTGTCTAAATTTCCCTACAAACAAAATTTTTATAATTTTTGATATGGTGAGTTATAATTTTTTTAAAAAGTGTAATTAATACCCCGGCTTTTTTAATACGTTGTTAAAATTTTGTTCTACAAATAGTTTAGAAAATTCAAAAGCTTTGTTCTAGCCTAAGCTCGCCAGGGGGGCGCAGACGCAGTAAAAATCACATGTTAGGTGGGTTTCCTTATTTAAAAATTTTAATATACAGATGTTTTAAAATTCTTTATCACTATTTTCCAAAAATCAATATAATGCTGAATAAGAATCTTGGGTAAAAATTTAGAAATCAAAAATGGAAGATTCAAAATGGCTAATTTTGGCGTTTATAAACTAATTTGTCTGAGATTCGGGATATAAGGGTCTTTGAAAGCTTAAAAATTTGGAAATTAGGAATCTTAGCTCAAAATTTGAAAATTTAAAATGGGTTATTTAAAATGGAGTATTTGGGCATTTATAAACCGATTTGTTTCAAATTCAAAATATACGGAATCGATTCCTTTTAAAATCGGATACTTCCAAAAAGGAATTAATTTCGGATCATTTTAAAATTTACTAAACGAATCCGGATCACGAATCCTATTTTTAAAAGGTAATCGATTTTAGCCTTCGGATCCGTAAAAAAGAATCGATTTGATTAAAATAACCGATTCCACCCAGCTCTTCCAATATATAAATTCAAAAGTAAGGGAAAGAGAACAACAGTTTGGGAAAATAATAATTTTGTTAACTTGTTATCCGAAAGTTAATAATAACAAAGTAGGGTGTTAAACTTTTAATTTGGCTTTCGTTTTTCTTAATAATTTTTAAAAATGACCGCGGTACAAAATTTGGGATCTGGGGTTTTCTGAGGCAGAAATTTAAATTTGTCCACGCTTTTAATGTTGCTACAGGGGGTGGCTTCCATTTGTTTTAAATTCGTAACTTTTTTGGCTTGAAAATTGACCGTTTATTAAAAAAAATAAGATATAAACCATCCAAAAAATATACATTTAAGTCTCAGGGGCCGTTCTCGAGATAAACGACTTTAATGGATTTTCAAAATGGAAAATAAATTTTATCCAATTGTTTTTAAACTTTCATATGTAGTTAAAACCGATCAAAGGTCTTAGGGCAAAAACTCGAAAACCCTTCAACCCCCCAAAATCACCCTCAAAGGTCAATGGGGATTTGGGGACTTTTGAGGTGATTTTGGAGGATTGGAGGCGTTTTCGGGTTTTGTGCCCTGGAAGAGCTTTGATCAGCGTGTTTAAAACTATCACTATGCAAGTTTAAAAACAATTGGATAAATTTATTTTCCAAAAAATTGCAAGATCCAAAGTGGTTTATCTCGAGAACGGCTGCTCTAGAGACTTAAATAAAGTATACATTTTTAATAGATGGAATTATAGTAACTTATTTTTTAATAAACAGATCAAATTTAAGCCTAAAAAAGAGACATTTAAAACAATGAGGTAGACCGTAGCTGGCGCCCTCTGAGCATAATCAAAAGCGTGAACGAATTTAAATATCTCGCCTCAAAAAACCCCAGATCCCAAATTTTGTACCGCTGGTCATTTGGTTAAAGGTTATTAAGAAAAAACGAAAGCAAAATTAAAAAATACCCTGTATCATTGTTATTATTAACTTTCGGATAAGGCAAGTTTAAAACATTATTTTGACCAAAGGAATCTGTGTTGCTCTGGTCCCATTACTTTTGGGAACCCGAATCCGCTTTGCAATAACTGGCCTTACCCTGCTTTTTACTGGAACATCCTTTAGGATTTTAAATAGCTCTTTCCGAAATTCCGAAACCACAGCACGTCCCAAACGTTGTCAAGAGAGTTCTAAAGGAAACGCGTAGAGACCTAAAAACGCTGTGGAAAGCGGCAAAGAAAAACCGTTTACGCCTTAACAATCGAACATAATTTCCACCTAATTGATTGCCGCTTTCCAAACACGAAAACTAAAAAGGATGACCGGGAAACTTGTCGGATATTCTCTCGGAGAAAAACTACGTATCAATTTTCTTTTCACGCTTGATTTTAGAAAAAGTTGTTATTCAACGAGGGTTGAATAGGGCCATATTTGCGACTTTCCCGGTATAAAAAAGAAGTGAAATATCTCGAAAACGGTTCTTACGATATTTTTTAAAAACTAATGCAATTTAAATCAGAATATTAGAATATTAAAAAAAAAACTTAATTTTTAGATCGCTTTCCTAAAAAGGTATTAATTTTTAAAAGTTTACATAGGTCTGTTTGTTATTAGGAAATAGTATACACTCTTTTTTACGACATAAACCATAAAAATAATGCGTGTAATTCTACTTACCGCACTGTTCTAAATAACATAAAAAACACATAATTCCACTTAAACTTTTAAAGAAACCACCCCCTACACCTAAAATTAGGTAAATAAATATGTCAAAAATAGGGTAAAAAAGTCCGTTTCTGTACTTGCTACGTCACCAAAATTTTATTAAAATGTTTTATTTTTTTTTTTATAAAAATACTAGTCCAAATCAGAAGTACATGGCGGCTTAAAAGATTAAATACTAGAGTGGGGGTTTCCCCTCAGAAAAAACTATGAATGGGATTGATTGTGAAAGAGAGAAGATCGTTAATGTGTAGAAGAAACAGCGTGGGTGCCAGCACTGAGCCTAAGGCGCCACAGCATTAATTTGGTAGAAGCTGGAAGAATGACCATCTACAGTAACTGATGTACATCGATTAGAAAGGAAACTGGAGAGCCAAGAGCAAAGATTAGGTGGAAGACCGTAGGAAGGAAGTTTGTTAAGAAGCCCGTTATGCCAGACCTGATCGAAAGCTTTGAATATGTCAAAAGCAACAATCTGGAATTCACCAAGAAACTCAAGGGACTTGTTCCAATTGTGTGAAACAAAGTAAAGAAGAAGATCAGACGGAATCCATACTGTCTATCATATAAGATCTTATTTATTCCAGATACTTTAAGATTTGGGAATTTTTCCATTACTTTGCAAACAACAAAAAGTAGAGATATAGGTTTATAGTTAGATAGGAGAGTTTTGGATCCTTTTTTGGGGACAGGTTGCACACGTGCAGCTTTCTAACTCTCCGAGAAAATGCCCGTGTCGTATGAGATTCGAAAGAGGCGAGTTAGGATGGGTACAAGCTTGGGAGCACATTTTTTTAAGACGATTGCTGGTATGCCATCCAGACCTGACGATTTTTTAGTATTAAGAGAAAAAAGAATACGCTTCATTTGTTTAACTTTAAAAATAATATTCGACATTTTATGAGAAACAGGGGCAACTGTTGGAAGAGGAAGATTAATAGGAGGATCAAGCATAGAATTGGCAGCAAATTGTTTAGCAAATAGTTTGGCTTTTCCTATAGAGATAGAAACAATTTCATCTTCAGAGATTGAGGGTGGAAAAGAATTTGTGCCGAAGTTTTGACCAATATTTTTGACAAAGGACCAGAAAGTCTTACTGCCATTTGAGCACTAGAGAATTTTATCTTTTATCCGATTGTTAAAATTGTTATACAATACAACTCATACAGCCATCTATTAAAAATTCATAAAATTAAACAATGAGAGAAATAGAGGAAACCAGCTTCGTTCTTATTTCTTAATATCGCCATTAAAAAATAGGGGTTAGTGGTAGAATGGTGAAAATTTAGGGTTGTAAGTACTTTTTAACCCTGAATCATAAAAAAAAATTAAAAAAAAATTTGGTTCACAAAAAAAATTAGGGTGGACCACCCTTATTACTTAGGGGTATAAAAATAGTTTAATTTCTATTCTCAAATCTACTTAATATAAATACATAAAATTTCATAAGAATCGGTTAAGTCGTTTTAAAGGAGTTTTGTTACAAACACTGTGAGACGAGAATTTTATATATTAGATTTAAAATCGTTTTCGATATATCGCATTGTAACACTTTAAAAAGTCACCCTGTGTCAAAAATAAATAAACAAATTTCTCTTTACATTAAGGTTTCCAGCAAAGTGATAAACTAAAAACGCACATCCTCTCTAATAAAAAAGAACATGCTAAAGCTTTAATTCAGGACCCAAACTCCATCTATTATGGCCAGTTTGAAATTTCCGAGACAAAGTTGCTTTCATCTAATCTGACACCTTTCTCGTCTTTTTGCTTCTTTTCTTTTACGATTACACTGTATCAATCGGTAATTTATTTTTTACGTCTTTCGACTTTTACGCTTTTGGCAGGTGTTAAATTTATTGGAAAATGACAATAAAATAGAGAAAAATCAACAATTATTTACCAATCAATAGAATAGCGTTAACGTACAAGAAACTGCGCCTTGAAAAAAATTTAAGATAATAATCGAAACAGTAAATACATAAAATAGGCAATTTTCGAAAGTCCTTAAGAACAGCTTCAATATTAATATTTTTTAATATGTTTGTTGTTTATACTGTTTAAAATTTAATATCTTTTGAAACGGAGAAAGAATTATTTAATATATTATAAATTTTTATTTTCTTAAATAAAAACATATTTTTACAATTTTGGAATAATATATTGTTTAATTAAAAACCGATTTAAAATATATAAATATCTGCCCACCACTTTTTCAAAAAGGACAGATTCAATCGCCATTTTCTCGAAAACAAATATAAATTGATATAGGATATGATACAGGTTTTATATTAGAAAAGGCTTGTAGAATTCATATTCTTTAAAAGATACAGAGTGTTCCATTTAAAATATCAAAACTCAAGTCATTTCCAATTTAAGCAATGTGGTAGACAGATGGTATTATATCCAAAATTGACATCCGATGACACAATATATCATCCTAAAATTGAAAAGCAATATGTTTGCATTTAAGAAAATAAAAGAACGGTTTTTATTTTTGTTATGATACTTGTAGTTCAGGGAAGTTAGGAAATAAATCGGAAATTTTTAAGGCAGATATCAAGATGAGTCTATATGGTGTGGTTATGTCATTTTTCGAAAAATTCATTCTGGTGTAATAAATGCATTTTGCAATTGCATAATTACTTGCAATGTTATAAAAATGACTGAAAACTCGAAAACATTGCTCGAAAATCGTTACCCGCCGGCGCTCGGAGGTCGCTCTGCGGGGGTGGCCTGTGGTTGATATTGTGCTCAATGCCATTAAGACTCCTTCTGAAAGCCTTAACAATAAAGTGATCATTGTTTTGGAAGACACTGACGTCCTAACAGTCCTTGCTGCTAACACTCCACCGAATCTGGAAGTGTTCTTGCTGAAGCCTCCTTCCTTCAAAGCACCTGATGTTGTGTATTTTTCCGAAAGCTTAGCATCCAGAAGTTAGGTTAATTAGGTCTCATATATTACTTCTACATGCTTTCACGGGATGCGACACAACCTCAGAATTATTCCATCGGGGGAAAGTAAAATTCTGCGACATTTTTGAGAAATCCGATGATTTACATGGATTTGCAGAAATATTTAAAGCAAAACCATTTATCCATCGATAATTTAATAGATCAGTGGCTTCGGTTAGCTTTGGTTCTTTTCGGGGCACCCAAAGGTCCGCACAAGCGATAAACCTGCGATTGAGCTTGTCCAAAGCTATCGAGCAAAAATATATGCTGACGCCAGCAATCTAAGTCAGTGCGTTGACCGAGCATATTAAGCGGGTCTATTTTCAAGTACACACTTGGTATAGTTTACAAGGTCAAGACGAGACCTTAAATCCGTTGGAATGGGGTGGAAATGGGCGGATGGAGAGCTCAGTAATGTCACCCTTGACTCAGGAAGCCGGTCCCAAAGAAAATTTTAAGCAGTATCGCTTGTTCCTGGAAACCGACTATGGCACATTTTCGGCTGATTTTCATGGACGCTGCAATTTTCCCCCAATCACCCCCCGGGCACCCCCGAGCGCCTCCCGGTAATTCTTATACCAGAATTGAATTTGGCATTCCAGAAAACCCCCAATTAACGATTTTCGGCTAATTTTCAAGGACGCTGCAATTTCCCCCTCAATCAGCCCCCGGGCACAAACGCAGAGCCTCCCCGAGCGCCCCGGGTAACGATTTTCGAGCCATTGTTCCGAGTTTCCAGTCGTTGTTACAATACTGCAAGTAATTATGCAATTATTGCAAAATGCATTTATTGCACCAAAATGCATTTTTCGAAAAATGACATAACCACACTATCTAGACTTCTTTCCTGGGAGCTTTATGAATACAATGCAGAAATTTGCATCTCGATTTCTGCTGGCTTAAAAAAATTCTTTATTTCGGTCGATTTTGATCTAAATGCCCTGGACTATTGTATGGAATAATAAATCAAAACTATAATGTACATCAACATTACAAAAATAGAAAATTTTATTTTCTTTATGGTTTTACGTTGTACCTCTTAAGGTGCGTTTAGACCTGAGCACGCACGCACTGATCCACCGCGAATGCTCAAGTGTAAACGGTTAAGGTGGGTTTAGACCTGAGCACGTACGCAGTGAGCATCCATGCACGCATTCGTTTGCGTTTGCGAAAAGCGTTTAAATAGGTTTATGTATATTTCGACGCACAAGCTGATCCAGTTGTTTGCAGGAGTGCGTTTATAATGGAAGACGACGATGGCGGGTGCATTTATTTTAATGTATAATTTGATAATAAAGAAAGAAGCTCGTAAACGTAGACAACAGACAAAATATTTTATTACGTAACTTTTTATGCACCCTGCAGTACTCGCACATAATAAAAACACGAGCAAAAACTTTCCATTTTTGGCAGTGACACTAGTGAATTTATGATTTGACGTGTCACTGTTGAATGTGTCTGGTTTTATATTATTAAGTTACATCTGCAGGGTGCATAATAAGTTACTAATATGGAAACACATTTTAGCAGATAATTCGTAAACTGTTGGCTGAAAAGAGCCCAAGCTTGCACATTGGGTACAACTCTTTGTGCTCCTCAAAATATCTAAAAAACATTTTTGTCTAAAATAATTAGGAAAGCCAATATTTTCTACTTGAAAATATACAGTGATTTTCTTTGTACCGCCCGGCATAGCAACACCCGATATACATATGCATGTACATACCTTTTCCAGTTTCAATGCTGGCCCTAATTTTACTTTTTTCACGGCGAAACGATCCCATAAGACTTTTTATCTTTTTTTGTGCTTCTGCACTATCTAAATTTGCAATATTTAAATTATTCACAAGTGCTTGCCAAGCATCTTGTTTTTTTGTTTTAGAGTAATATTCTTGGTTCCTCACATCCCATAATATAAAAAGTTTTTCGAATTCTTGCAATAGAAGCAAAACTCTGGTGTTACTCCACTCCATTTTCAAATTAAACTAATTCGCCCGTTGAAGTACGTGCGTTCGTAGATACTCCCAACAGTCCCAACCCCGTTCAAACTGGACGTTCGCGAACCAATTAATTCTTTTGAGCATCGCATCGAGACCGACAGCCGGCGGATCGCGCCGAAGCTATTCGCGCATAGAAACACACAGCGTGAGCGTGCGCGCATAACCGTTTACACTTGAGCATTCGCGGTGGATCAGTGCGTGCGTGCTCAGGTCTAAACGCACCTTAAAGATTTCACAAAAAAAAATACAGAATATGACTGTTTTACATTTTTTTTAATGCGAGGAAGGCCCTGTTCTGTCCCTAATTTATTTCGTTCTATGTTTTTGGACTTTATTTACAAAATTTACTTTTAAAAATAAAGTTTTGCTTATGTTTTAATATTTTCGGCTTAATATATCATTATTTGGATTATTAAGTTTTAAACATAAGTTTAGAGTTTAAACGAGAATCGGAAAATTCGCCCTAAGTAATCCAAAAAAAAAGGTTTTTTTTGGGATGGGGTTTTAAAAAAAAAAAAACTTTTCCCCCAACTGCGGGGGTCATCGTGGTGATTTTTAAATTTATCTTTTTTTAAATTTTTAAAAAACATTTTTAAAAAATTTTCCCCAAAAAAATTTTTAAAAAAGGTTTTGAAAGTTTTTTTAAAAAATTTTAACAAAAAAAAAAAAATGTGTTAATATTTTAAATTCAGAGTAAATTAAAATCTTTAAATATTTTGAAAAAAAATGTAAGCACACACTTGAGGTTTTCCTTTCCAAAAGAAGTTTTATTTGGGGCCCGTTTAAACCCGGGGCCTTTATCAGTGATAGTGATGAGCAAAGAAGACCCAAACCAAGCCCGGGGGTAGTCCTGGTCGGGGTTTTGGGGTTTTAAATGGGGGCTTGGTCTTGGTTTTTGCCCAAAGAAGGTCTTGGTCTTGCACCCCCCCGGCTTGGTCTTGGTCTTGGTCTTGCTGCAAGAGTCTTGCTTTTCGGAATAAAATTTAAATTAAGCAACTTAGATAAAATAAAATTTTTTTTTTAATACTTACAAATAAAAAAGATGGAGACTATATTTTTTTTTAAAATTTTAAAATATACCAATTTTAATTACATCTACTTTTAAATTATTTGTTTAAAAAAGGATTTTTAAATGTGGGGGTTTATTTATTTATAGGTTTTTTTATATAGGAAATATTTAAATTTTTTTTGAAAAGCATAAAAAAACAATATTAAGTACTTGAGGTCAAAAAAAAATTTTTAATTTCAACCAAATGTAAATTTTCCATGAAAATGATTCGAAATGTAAACATTGGTTTCTAATTAAAAAAAAGGTATTTAGAAAGCTTTTCAGTTCAAATAAACTTTCTATGTTCAAATTAGTCAAATATTTGCCTAAAAAGTTTGTACAAAATTTATAAACATTCTGCAATACAAGGGGGCTGATAGTGCGACAAAGATTGATATATCCAAACCGTTCATAAGGGAAAAAAATTAATATACAAAAATTATAGAAAAAAAAAGCAAAAAAAATTATTTTTATTTAAAATTTTAAAAAAAAATTACTACCACTAAAGAAAACTTCCTCTTTTTTTGTTTTTAACCTAAAATAGAAAATTTATAGCAAAAAAAAAATTTTAAAAAAAAACGTTTCCCCTGTATATTATGCGGGAAATTCTTAAACTGTCATATAGGTACAACATGATGGTTTTTTAATCATTTTCGGTTTTGAAAAAGTGACGTCATCATTATATTTTTGGATTTTTTTTACTTTTCCCGTCAAAACCGGAAGTGAAATTTAAAATCCATTTATATAAAAAGTTTTCCCTTTTAAAAAAAGTATATTTTTATTAAACCATCACTTTAACATTTATATCTTAGTTTAAAGGAGCAATCTAATGATGCCAATTCTTACAGGTGGCACAAAAAAATGTTTTCCTGGATTTTGGGGAAATTTTGATCCAGTAATGGCATCACAGATCCAATTAAAATAACAATTAGGAATAGGTAATAATTTTCAGCCCATAACTTTTGTACTCTTAGTTTTCTCTGTCGTAAACGGTTATGGAGATATCGAGCTTTGTCGGACCATTGATCACAATCTTTTATTTTTTTAAAATGTTCTAAATCTACTAGTTATCGTTTTTAGATAATTTTTTTAAAAAAAAAAAGGGGTGTTTAATTAAAATTTTTTAAAAAAAAAAACTGTTACTCATAAAATAATCCCTTTTTGGGGGGTTCTCGAAATTTATTGTCATGTCTGTAGTCTGTATGAAAACCTTTTGTATATTGAATATAAAAATTGAATATTAAATTAAAAAAAAAGGGGGGAAAAGGGGGAAAGGGCCCAGGGGTTTTGGTTTTTTCCGGTTTAAAATTTCTTGGCCCGGTTTTTTTGCATACCCCGGTCTTGGTTTTGGCCCCGGGGGGAAGGGGTCTTGGTCTTGGTCTGGGTTTTGGGTTTTTCTGAAAAACCCCCGGCCAAAACCGGTCTCGCTCATCCCCATCAGTGACTTTGGAATGTAAGATAAAAATAAATTTTTGATATTTTTAAAACGGAATAAAAACCCCCTTTTAAAAGAAAAAAAAAAATCTTTAAAAACGAAACTTACCTTAAAAATACCTTTTAAATTTAAAAAATTTCAGAAAACCAAAAAATTTTAAAAAAAAGTTATTGAAACGTGGGAAAAAAAATCGGGGTCTAATCACTGTTTTTAGACAAATGGCTTTAAAAACGGAAAAAAAATTATATATAGTTTTTTTAAATTTTTGTTTTAACTTTTTGGGGAGGAACCCCTGGAAAGTTTCTAAAAAACCACTTTGATGGGGGCCCCGGGATAAAAAACCCCAAGGAGCTCAGCCCTAGGAACTGGCATATCGCCTGAACAAAAACAATTTAAAAACCCCAAAAAAAACCCAAAAATTCAGAAAACTTATCAACGTTTGGGAAAGTCTGCCACCGTTCTCCCACCGTTATCAAAATGAACTAAAATCAAAAAAAAAAAATTTAAAAAACCAAAAAATTTTTAAAATTTAAATTGGTTTAAAACTTTTTGTTTTTTTTTGGGGGAATTTTTTTTTTTCTGTTTTAGGGGACCCCCCCGAGGGGGTTTTAAGGGGCCCAAGCACATTTTAGTTCGCTTAACCAAAACCCCTTAAAAGGGGTTTTTTTTTAAAAAATTTTTTTACGGTTTTTAAAAAAAAAATTTTTTAAAAGGCCCCCCCGTTTAGGGAAAAGCTGTTTCCTTCAAACTAGTTTTAAAAAAAAAAAAAAAACAATTTTAAAATAGTACACGGAAAAAAAAATACTAAATTTAAGCATAATAATATTAGTATAAGGTTTTTTTCCTTTTTTTTCCCCCCCAAAAATTTTTATATTTTTTTTAAATTTGAAATTTAAAATCTTCATTTAAATTTATTTAAATTAAATACACACATCGTTATTTGTAACAAAAAAAAGGGGACGATATATGAAAAAAAGATATCAGTAGCTCAGAAAAAATTCGAAATTTTTTTTAAAAAAAATATGATTTTATTTTTAAAAAAAGATTCTATCGAATCTGAAATTTAAAAGGGGGAAATGTTAGTTTTTTTAAAAAAAACACAACTTCAAAGCAAATACCCCCTTTTAAAAAAAAAAAATATCGTACTTTTAAATCTGACCCAAAAATTTTATTTCAAGAATATATATACTAAAATTTAAAATTTTTTAAAATTTTTGGATTTTATTATAGCAAATCTTTGGTATAAGGGGTTTTTGTTTTATTTAGTATATTGTAATATTAAAATGAAAATATTAATTTTTTAAATTTTTAAAAATTTTTAACATGTTCTTTTTAATATGCTTACTTTTTTAGAACTAAAATAGTACAGGGAAAAACAAATTGAGGAAACCGGGGGAAAATTTGGAAACCAGGGAAAATGAACCCGGTTAAATTAAAAAAGTTGCGCATTTATTTTTCCCCAAAAAAAATCCCTTTTTAAAATGGTTTTTTTTTTCCCAAATTTTTTTAAAAGATATAGGAAAAAAACCAAAATTTTGAAAAATGTTTTTTTTTTTTTTTAAAAACCCCCCTTTATTAATTTTTTTTAAAAATTTTAATCACCACATGCCATTTTTTTTCCCCCAAAAATTTTTTTTGGATTTCCATTCAACGTTTTTTCGATTTTTCATCATCAACTTTATTTTTTTCTTGTGTACGCCATGGGGGCCCCCATTCACTCTCACCCCCTTGGGGGCTGGTACCAAACCAGAAATCTGATATGCAAGTGTGATACATCGTTGAATAGGTTTCAAAAAAAAACCCCAAAAATTAAAAAAAAAATCCAATAGGACGCCCCAAAAAAAAAAATAAAGTTGATGATGGTCACCCCAAAATTTAAAAAGTTGAATGGCAAATCCAAAAACACATATATTAAGCGGAAATAAAGGGGCCCTAAAAATGTGTTATTAATTTTAAAATCGGTCAAAAAAAAAGGTTAGAAAAAAAAATAAATTTTTGAAAATTTTATTTTTTTTTTTATATCTCGGGGAAATACTCGGAAAAATTACCCCCAAAAATTTAATTTTCAAGTGAATGCGCAATTTTTCCAAAAACTAACCTGATTCCCCCTTACGGTTTTTAAGACCCCCCCTGCATACACTCAATTTGTTATAAACCCCCATAATACGTTTAAAAAGAAGGGTGCTGCAGTAAAAAACTGAACACATTTTTTAAGGGGGCCGGTTTTTCCCCCTATTCAGCCAATTTTGGTAAAATATTGTTGTATAACCTTTAAAAATTGACCCAAAAAAACCCCCACTTTCATTAAAATTGGGGAAAAAAGGAAAAAAAAAAGGGGTTCTTTTTTTTAAAAAAAAAAAAAAAACGATTATTACGTTTAGCTAACATTAATATAGGTATACAATTTTTAAAAGGGTTTTTTTTTTATTTTAAAAAAAGTCCCATTATAATTATAACAGGTTTCGCTGACAACTACAAAAAAACAACAGGTAAAAAAAACTTAACGTTTATTAAAAATATCTTGCTGAACTTTTTTTTAAAAAAAAAAAAAAAATTAATTTTCATTATAGAAAAATTAACTTTTTAAAAACTCTTTTTTTGGGAAAAAAACAGTCTTGTTCTCAACTTCATAACGAAATAAAAAAAAAAAATTTTGGGGTTTTTTTTCTTTAAAAAACCATTTGAGGCCCAACCAACGGGGTTTTTTTTTAAAACCTTTGGGCAACTCTGGCAACTGGGCCTCCTCTATGACATTTTAAAAAAAATAAAAAAAAAATTCGAAATCTAAAAAATTTTTAAAATTAAGCAACACATTTTTTTTAATAAAAAATAGGTGGGGGGATCAGATTTCCCCCAAAAAAAATACAGATGAATAAAAAAAAAAAATAAATAAAAAAAATTTTTAAAATTTTTTAAATTTTAAAATATAAACCCTATAATTAACGGGGCGAAAACCAAAGTTTTAAAAAGGGGTTTCAAAAAATAATTAAATTCAAAAAAAAATTTTCAAATCGTATACTAGGTTTTTCCCAAGGAAAAACCCAAAAAAATTTTAAAAAAAAGGGAAAAAACTAGGCTTATACAATATAAGAAAAACAAGATACATTTTAAAAAGTATTATTATTATAAAATTTTTATTTGTATGAGTTTTTTTTTTCTAGGTGCAGTTTGGGGTAAAACCCCCCCGGCTACAGGGGGGCAAATTTTTAAAATAATATTTAACAAAAAAAGGGGTTTTTTTTTTGGGGGGAAATTTTTTGTTAATTTAATTTATCCATATTTTCCCTTTTTCCCAAAATTTTAAAAAAAAAAGGGGGGCCCAAAGCCTTTTAATTCCATTTAAGATTTTTTTAATAGTTAAATAAAAATTTTATTTTAAAAATAATGCCTAAAACAATATTAGACATGTAGGTAGGTATATGTATATATTGTTTGTTAGGTATACTGAATTTTTTCACCTGTACTTATATTTTTTTTAGCCTGGGGAACAATATTAATGGTTTATACAGGGGTACTTAGTAGTGTTTTTTTTAAAAAAAATTTTTTTCAACATTTTATATAAAAAGTTTATTATGAAACAAAAAACGTATGCTCCTAAAGGGGGGGTTTATCTAAATAAAAATGCCTGTTTTCCTGTTTTTTTACAATTGGATCTATCGACCCTTTGGTTTTTTTTTAACAGTTTTAAAAACAATGGTGTAAATACTTACCTTTAAAAAAGGGGGGGTAACACTATCACATCCCCCCCCGTTTTAAAAAAAACCTTCCCCAAAAACCCCCAAATTTTAAACGTACAAACACCCAAAACAAAAACACGGTAAACGGGGGGGGAACAGTCCGATTAAATTTTGCTATACCCTTCATCTTGATCTATAATCACACGAATGACCAAACCAAATGCCCGTTTCCGAAAAACCGGGGGCATCAGGTGGACTTTCTAGAAATGAAAATTTCCAAATTTCAAAAATTTTTTTTTTTAGATTATATTAAAGGGGGATTCTCAAATTGAGCAATCCAAATGTTTTAAAAAATTTTTCATACAGGACGCGTTCTTTTTAAAAAAAAATGTCATTTTAATTGTAAATGACCAGTTTTATTTAAACCAAGTACCGATCTAATCGTCTGCTCGTCTCTCCGGGCCCCATAACACACAGAAATATTTTGTGTCCGTAGCGACCGGTAAGGGAGAAAAGTTTTTTCCCCCCATCTGGTATCGGATTCATTAAGCCGATCTTTTTGGGGAGAAATAAAAAAGGTGTACCAAAAGGGAGGGTCCAGTGGAGGGCGTAAAAAGTCCACTCACCTAAACCTACCTACCATTATATATGTATATTATATCCTACACATTATATATACATATATAAACCTAAGTACCGTGAGTGCCGGGTTTTCCGGTGTTTAACCCATTTCTTCCCAGTTGTTCCGTCAACGTTGCCCAAGCACTGAAACATGCAAATGTTGCATTTCACAGCACCTTTTAGACAACGCGGTAGTGCCACCACGGACGTTATTTTAAATAACCACTACCTAAAAGTGTCTTTTCGGCTCTGGGAATCGAACCCGGATCGCTGGGGTGGCGAGTCGAAACTCTGACCACTACGCTACCGGAGAGATAAATATTTTCTTTTTTAAAAAAAACTTTTTTTAAAAGATCTTTACTAAACGGTTTTTGTGCTTGTTTCGGTGCTTTTAAAAAAAAACCCAAAATATTTTTTTTTTAACCCAAAAAATTTAAAAAAACTTTTAAATCCTTTTAAAATTTGGGGGTCCAGCAATATTCAACTTTAAAAAAAATTTTTTTTATTTTTTAAACATAAATAATAGATATTTAAAAACCCAACTTTTTAAAAAAAAAGTTTTCTTTTTATATAATTATTTCCATTCTTACCCCCGGGGGTTTTTTTTTTTTTAAATTTTTTTAAAAAAAAAGGATTAAAGGTTTTCCCCCAAAAAAAAGGAAAAAAAAAAAAAAATTTTTGGAAAAAAATTTTTTAATATATATTTCCAAAATTTGAGCCCTTTTTAAACGATTTGAAAATTTTGGGAACTGAGATAAATTAAAATTAATTTAAACCCCATTTTTATATACTTTTTCTACGACTTTTTTTTTGTTTTTTTTTAAAAAAAGCAGAAGATTATGTAAACTTTAAGTAAAATACAATATTAATAATCTTTCTAAACTTTGCTGTTAATGTCAAGGAAATCAATATTTGTTTCATAGCCAAATTTTATAAAATCTATTGAGAAGTTTTAAGATTTTGGGGCTCCTACGTAATGCGTATTAGAACTTTATAAAAATATATCTTTATATTATTATAAATAATATATATATATATTTATAATAATATATAACTATATATAATATATTATATTATATTATATATATTATATATTACGTATACTCCCCGTTTATATTTCTTTCTTAATATGTGTTTGAAATTAGAAAAGATTTACTGATAAAGTAGACGGTGTGTAATTAGGTTCTTACTAATATAGGAGTAGAAAAAAATATTTACGAGTCATATATTACAGGGAAACATTTTCTGATAGCACAAAACATGCAGCATAAGTGTTTATTCTATTTAAACGTTATTTTTATGCACATATGACAAGCTTTCCCGACTTCCGGTTACCAGAAATGACTGGAGATTTCGATTATACGTCTAAATCCACCATTTTTAAATCAAGGTTGCTTTAAATTTTATTTTTAAATTAAATTTTAATTTCTACCATCCTAAAATCACACCAAATAATTTACTAAGTTTCAGAAAAGTATAACCTTTATTTTATCTTTTTAAACATTTTTGACAGAGGGCTCCAAACTTCATTATATTAGTATGTTTGCCCTAGCTCAAAAATCAATTTCATAACATTACTAAATGCAGTCTTTTAAAGCGAGTCCAACGACGTAAAACACTAGGACAATTTTCTTCATTTTCATCTAAAGATTTGTGTTTTATTATGTAGATAAAAAACCTTTTAATATACTGAATCGGGCAAAATAGCTGCTATACTTCAAGTCCAAAATTTCTGTCAATGACGCATCGCTCGCTTTTAGAGTGCCCCGGTTTGTGTGGGGTCAGGGGAATCAATTCCAGTGGCGTATGCATTTTAGAAAATAAATGATAAAATTTCGTCAAAACATGAAAATATTTTTTACAAGCAAAAGTTATTTTCTCACATTTTCATCAACCCTTTAAATTAGTAACAAGCCTATATTATTTTGGTATTATTCGGATTAATGAAAAATGTAATTTTTTTGCTTAATTTTGCACACCTCCTATTTTGAGGTCATAGAACACAAATTTGAGTTTTTGCCGATTTTCAACGTTTTTCCACAAAAAGAAACATTTTTTACTTTAATTTTACCTTCTGATTTTATTTTGCTACATGAAAAAATAATAAAATTTTAGTCTTAACATAAATTAAAAAAGATGTAAAAGTAGAACGATAGACAATCCAAGTTACACCCACTTGCCAATTCACCACCGATCTTGCAATCTCAATATTAAATACCATATTCACACGCATTGCTTCATCAAAAATATCCACTATATAAGGAACACGAAAGCTCTGAGATCATCAGCTTGTAGAATCCAATAACTATTTCGGGTCTTTCGTGTTCCATATTTAGGATTTCCATATCGAGAATATTTTTGATCAAACATTGTGGGTCGAGCGAAGCAAGGTCCGCATACCTTATAAAAATGTCATAAAGAAAACTATTACAACCTGGTAACAGGTTAACATTTTTAGAATTTCGAGTTGAATTCGGACGTAAACGTTTTACCTACTTTTTAATGAAAATTAAGGTTTTTTACTTACTTTATTTTTTTAATATTAACATAGTATGAGTTTTTTAAATATGTTTTCGTGCAAATGACAGAATTTAAAGGAATATGTCGTAAAGTGGAATTAAACAATTCAATTATTATTATTTTTTAAATACTATAAGAGGCAGCCAAAAAAACAGCCTCTGATTCATGTTTCACGAATCAGATCGAAAAGTAAAAAGTGTGCAAAAAAATAGCGAAAAAATCGCATTTTCCACTATCCGCATAATTACTAATATTGATTTTTTGCCTTTAAAACTCTGAATACCGTACGCGAATTAACTTTTGTTAAAGTTGCACATATCTCTGCAGCATCCAAAGTGGTTAGTTCTGGATTTCTTTCGAATCTCTGGTAAATTTTTAACCATTATTCGTTCTTTAACGTTAACTGAGTTTTTTTATAGGCGGATAACTAGTTAAAGGTTGGTTAATATTCATAGTTTACAGAATTAGAAGCACTTAACAACACTAAATCTTTATTACAATTATATACACTAAATAATATAAACTATTATAAAATTGGCACAAAACAATATCTATAACTCAATTATTAGAAATTTAAAATATTTAGAAATACCCTGTATAGCAATTAAAATTTAAACTTTCAAAATCTGTCCATAATCAATAATAACTAATAAATCATGGAAGCCGAAACCTGTCGATACGCTTATTTTCAAGTCTCTTCAAGTTGTAAACTAAGGAATGTTGTTGCCACTTTTATTATCTTCCCGATAACAATGATTTCAATACATATTGGCGTGCTATTTAAGTGCGATCGCTATTGGGATTTATTTTCGCGAATTATGACAACATGGCGATGAAACTTTTGGCCGGTTCACTGTTATTTGAGCGGAAAAGTATATCATAGGCTTAAAAATCATTTACTAGTGTTAGATTTTTATTCACCCGCTTCGTCGGTTGGGTGGCCGGCATTAAATGAGTCACTGACAGAAATTTTGAACTTTAGGTATAGTTAGGTAGGTTGCTGTGAAAACAACTGCTTTCTGGCCTTTAAAAGTTTGACAGATTAAAAGTTAGATTGTGTTTATTAAGAAATCTTCTAAGATTTTAACAAAAATGTAATTTGTATTGGTATTAACAACAGAAAACTAATGCATTCGGGTGTTAAATAATCTGTTGAATTTAAAAAACAAAAAATATATATGGTATGACATATAAAAATTAAAATTTCTTAACTGCTGGTAGCAGATTCCATAATCTTGACACTTTAGGGATGAAGGAACGAAGAAAGCGGGAAGTTTCGGGCCTCTCTAACTGAACTGTAAAAGGATGCATAAAAGTTGCACTACGTGTTGCTCTGCTGGAAGCTGCTGGGAGTTGCTGGGAGCTGCTGGGGGCTGCTGGAAGCTGCTGGGAACTGCTGGGGGCTGCTGGGAGCTGCTGGGAGCTGCTGGGAGCTGCTGGGAGCTGCTGGGAGCTGCTGGGAGCTGCTGGGAGCTCCGGGGAGCTGCTGGGAGCTGCTGAACAACTCCTCTGAGCAGAAGCCGTAAAAATACCTATAGAAGAGCGACAGATCCCCTAAAGCTCGACAATGGGCAAGAAGAGGAAGCCTTTTTGTAAGCGTTGGATCATTAATAAAAGGAAAGGCTCTTCTTTGAATGGAGTTCAGAGTGCTAAGTGTTATAGGGGACGCCATTCCCCAGACATGAGAACAATATTTAAGTGGGTCTGATTTGGGATACGTACAGAGTATACAGATTGAAAGAAGAAAAATACTTTCTGCCTAGAAAGAGGAATCCAAGCTGCCGTGGCTATGGATATAATGTGCTTATGCCAGTTGAGGTTATTCTCGCCGACAAGATTAAACGACTCTTTGTTCTGCAGAACTTGGACGCTCATATGTAACGGATGAGCATTTGCAGACTTTTTCCGCAAGAGTAAACATGACTGTGTTTTTGAGGCATTAAACTGAACAAGATTTTTTTCGCCCCAATCCAAGTTTAAGGTCTTGTAAAAGAGATATCTGCACTGACCTGCGCTTGTTTTCCAAATCAGAATAACAAGGTGGCTTAAGAAATTGGATACTAGAGTGGAGGGTACTATCGTCAGCAAAACTATGAATAAGATTGAATATGGAAGAGAGAAGATCGTTTATGTGTAGAAGAAACCGCGTGGTTGCCAGCACTGAGCCCTGGAGCACCCCAGCATTAATTTGGTAGAAGCTGAAAGAATGGCCATCTACACTAACTGATATAGGTCGATTAGAAAGGAAACTGGAAAGCCAAGAGCAAAGCTTAGGTGGAAGACCGTAAGATGGAAGTTTGTTAAGAAGCCCATCATGCCAGACCTGATCGAAAGCTTTGGATATGTCAAGAGCAACGATCTGGGATTCACCAAGAAACTCAGGGGACTTGTTCCAGTTGTTTGAGACAAAGGAAAGAAGATCAGCTATGGATCTACTGTGACTGAATCCATACCGTCTATCATGTAAGATCTTATGTTTTTCCAGATACTTTAAGATTTGGGACTTAATGAATTTTTCCATTACTTTTCAAACAACAGAAAGAAGAGATATGACGTTTTATTAAAATAACAACGCTACCAAGTCTCGTTAATATCGATAAAAAATTATAAAATGACAGCCGAAAAGTAATCTCATAGGCACCCGGTTTTTTACCCCATCAGTTAACGGTTAAAAATATTTTGTAACAAAAACCTGTAAATTAAATGAACAAAATATTTTGTGTAATTTAAAAAAAAAGTATTAAAGAAAAAAACTCCGTTCTTAATGTTTTCCGCGCTGTCCTCCCTAAGGGCATCTGTTCCTTCCTGTGCTTTATGGACCATAAAAGTAAATGTTAAAATTCAATTTATAAAAAGCGAAAAAGATCTGCAGACGGCAGCCAATAAAAATTAGGCCCCAAAAATAAGAAAGAATATCGGCCGGAAGAATATAAAATTAAACAAAAAAAATTGTCTTCCAGGAAATTAAAATGGATTTTGTTTTTCAGTGGTTTCGTAATTATCAAGTTTTACCTTCTGATTTGTAAATGATAATTATTTTGTTATTGAATGGGCCCTTAGCACATTTTTTTATTGGCTTTATACCTAAAAACACTAATAGTCCAAGCGGCGAACGTCGTAAAAGGGGGTAAGCCAGAATAAGTACAAAAATAAACTTTATTACTTTTTGGATATTACACAAGTAATAAACCAACGGTCTGGCAATCTGTAACTTTACATTTTTTTTTTAATTTTTAGTAAAATTAATGTTTAAGATATAAGTACATTTTTTTACCAAGGAACTTTGATCAATAGAATAAAAAAAATAAGTCCGACACCCCTATTCTTGAAACAACTGTTTGCCAGACCATCCTTAAAATACAGGGTGTCCGGTAAGTTCGAGGCAAATTTTCGAAAGCTTATAGGGAATGTTAAAATAAGCCTAGTGTTTCATATAACTTTTCCCTACAGCGCCCCCTATCGGAGAGACAGGGTCGCAAAGATTTACTTGACAATTCACATTTTGGGTTTTAACTTGTAAACCACTCTGTATAATTTAATAAAATTTTGGGATTTTCTTAAGGGGATTATTATCGTTAAATCGACATTACAATGTGCTCTTTAACGTTTTAAGGAAATTAGAAACGGACTGGCTCTCACTTAAAAAGGGCAAAATTTTTGACAGGTGTACTTCAATTGCAACAAAAATATGATTGTCAGATACTCTTAAGATTTTACTAAGAAAAGGTACTCTTCAGTTGTTTACAAAAATGGTCTATTATTTGATAAGGTTCGATTTAAAAATTACAATCCTTAGATTCAAATGTATGAAATATATCGTATCCAGTTTTATTCACTTCATTATTATTATTTAGAAAGATCCGACATGACGTATCCCATGGCTCCGACCCCATAGGGCGTCATGCGGAAGGCCATCCGTATCGAAGACCACTCGCGTCCGCTCGGTCAGTGATCTTCGCCAAATTCATTTGCCTCAGTAAACGAAGGACCCAAGGACAACAGATTTCTGCATTTTCATCACCAGTTGTTCGGGGAATTTTGACATGCGGGAATACACTTTAGCTCCCCCAAAACATTTTCCTTTATGCACCCCAAAACGCCGACAATCAGGACAACCAATCGCACGTTATACTCGGATAGAGCCTCCAGTTCGCCAAGTAGATCCTGATATTTGCCTGTTTCTCCCGTTCCTTTATATCGATGTTAGTTTCCGCTGGGGCGGAGAACTCAATTACATACATAGAGTTATTCCTTTTATCAAGGAGAACGATATCAGGTTTATTGGCGCGAATTTGATGCGTAGTTGGGAATGCATAATTTCAATATATGCGACAGTTGTCATTTTCCACTACTGCCTCGATATCGCCGGCGCCGGGAGCAAATGGCAAATTGCCGTTTCGTCGATGCCGTAATAATGTCTGAGGTGATAATAAAGTACCCGAAGCACATCGTTATGTCGGTGGATGTAACCACTTACAGCATGCACTGGACAAGCTGACAATAGGTGCATTAGTGTTTCGGGTTGCTGTCGACAAGCTCGACAAGCAGTATCAGGAATGTTAGAAAACTGGCTTCGATATACCAATGTGTTTATCACCCCATCCTGGCATGCTAGTAGGAAACCCTCGGTCTCAGACTTGAGCTCAGCAGTTTTTAAAAACCCAAACGTGAGGTTTCGAGATAGATTGAGTCTTTCTATGTTTCGGTAAAATACTCCGTGTTGCGGCTTATTAATGTGATCTTCTAAGAGCATCTGCTGTTCTGCTCTTTTAACTGCAGTTTTTACAGCTTTAGACTCAAGTCTTACAAGTGACTGTCGTCGTTTGGATCTTAGCAAATCTGAGACCGAATTTGTCCGCTGCTCGCTCCGCTGCCTTAAATAGAAATGCTCCAACATTAGCCTTTTCGTGTGCTCTTGCTAGTTGCATCAGTGGATCAGTACTATTGGCAACTTGACAAGCAAGACTCAAAACCAGCCGATCGTGCATACCTCCAAGCTTAAAGGCCACGACCTCCCTGGTGGCGCGGAGGTAAATCGGGATGTTGATGAGCGGGTGGATGCTACGGTGAAGATGCATCATTTTTCGTGTGCTGATGTCCAGCTCGCGCAGTTCCTCTCGCGTCCACTTAACCACTCCAAAAGAGTAAAGCAATACAGGCACTGCTAGCATGTTGGTAGCAAGGACCTTATTTATTCCAGATAATTGGGATTCCCAAATTCTCCGTAAACGTCGCCTGTAATTGCTTCTAAGCTCGGTCTTCACAGCTCTAACATCTTGAGTCCGGTTTTGGTCGATTCCTAAATATCGATAATTCTCGTTGTTTTGTAGAGGGCGAAGTAGCGCGCTATCGGCAAGCTGGTCAGCTTCTAAATCGTTTCCGAACCGGCCTTTATTTAGCTTAAGTTTTGCACACTTGTCGAGGCCGAACTCCATTCCAACATCTCTGGTGTATTCGTGAACCACTTTAAGAGACTGTTGTAGGTCTCGCTCGCTAGTTGCGTACAGTTTTAGGTCATCCATATAAAACAGATGGGTTACCTTATGCTCACGTCTTCCAGGTGGTCCACAGCAATATCCGCGTGTCACGGGAAGCAGCGAAATACAAAATAGCAAAGGACTGAGTGAGTCACCCTGAAATACGCCCCTTTTAAACGTTATGGGTTCGGTAATAATTTTTTGTGCTCCAGATGTTATAGAGAACCTTGATTTCCAAAGTGACATCAGTCGCTCAATGCATCGAATTAGGGTTAAGAGGAACCTTAAGATCTTTAAGCAAATGCAACAGTAATTCGTGAGATGTTGTGTCAAACGCTTTTTGTAGTCAATCCATGCCATATTCAGGTTGCGTTTGTTTTGGGATTGAGTCTTGTGTAATGCATCTATCGATTAGGAGATTTTCTTGCAACCATTGATTCCTCTTTTCCCTCCTCGCTGCTCCCTACATCAGAGAGTATGGGATCAACTGCACTCAATGTTCTAGAATATAAAATTCTGGTAAAGCCTTGTAGCAAGTATTGAGGCAAGTGATCGGTCTATAGTTTTTGGGTAGTTTTAAATCCCCCTTTTTGGTATCAATATGGTTCGGCCTTCACAAACCACTCAGGAATTGGCCTGTCCCCGTTGAGCCAAGAATCAAAGATTCTGGCTAAATGTGGATGTGTACTGGAAAATTTCTTCCACCAGTAGTTGTTGATACAACCGACCAGGTGCAGAATAGTTTCTTACACCATCTAGGGCACTTTTCACCTCCTCCGGCGTGATTGGCGCACTCTCATGCTGGTCAAGCTGCTTGTCCACACAATAGGCTCTAAAGTTAGTCAATGCTGGAGTGTCTCGTTGTAATGGCCTTGAGACTTCGTAAACATCCTTCCAGAACTGTTCCACGACATTTGCTGATGGCGGATTTTCAATTGTTGGTGTCGAGTCTGCGAGAAAGCTAGAAGGCCTAGTTACGAATTTATTTGTGTCTCTTATCCCTCTAGCCTTTTTCTTTAAGCTGTTGTTTATAACACCCAAGGATCATATGCGGTCTAGGTCATTATTATTATTATCATCATTATTATTAATATTATTATTATTATTATCCCGGCACCCACACTAGCTTTACCCTGCGCACGCGTATGAATAAGGTACTCTCAAAATATTGTGAAAAAAATTTTGACTGCTTTTTTTAATATTCTAGAAAAATCAGAATGGACCCAAACTCATATTCAATGTTAGGTACAAGTTTTCCTATTCCTATGAACTTTGAATGATTAAAAAATAGACGTTATTGCCCGAGTAATGAAATAATTCGTCCGGTCGCTTATAAGGGAATCCATGAAGATAACGGCTTTCTAGCGGTAGAGCGGCGCTAAAATGAGGGGACTTTTGGGTCGCTTTATCTGAAAAACTATCGATTTTTTTTTAATTTATAGGAACTATTTTTGTAGATTACAAGGCGATCTCCATTTTTTGTTTAAACAAAAATTCTCCAATTAGCATATTTTGGCAGATATTAGCCCATTTTTCTGACTTTGAGGGGCCATTTTCAGCCCTTTCCCACCTGTTAATGTTGATAAACTTTTTTTCGCTTGAAGTCATCTTCGAAGACCTAAGAATTGCGCTGAAAGGGAAAACTGTTCAGATTTATTTACAGCTTTGTCCCTTCATTTACTGGCCTATATTGCGAAGCTTGTGTTTTTATGTCATGAATATCTATACGGTATAATTTTTACATTGAATAGAAATGAAATGCCATATATGTAATGAATATTTTCATATTCCTTATATAGAAAATTTATCATTGTAATAAATATTTTGAGGGTGGTCTAGGACAACGGACTTAAATTTTTATATTCTACTGATCAAAACTTCTTCGAATAGTAAAACATTGTATTGTACTTATTCCTTATTCATTAACTCTACAAAAAAAAAAAAAAAATAGAAAAATAAATATTAAAAAAAAAATTAAAAAATTTGTTATTTTCACTGTTTGTTTAATTATCAAATGTTATGGACCTATTGAGATATTAATTTTTGTTGTATCATTTTTCTAAACGGTTTTCAGTAAAAACGTATATCCAACAACTCTTAGACTTATAAGCCTGGGTCTATGAGGTTGAAGAGGCACACAAATACAACCCTGGTCTCCGCAGTCGCCAAATTTAAATCCATTGCATTTTTTTTACCGGTCTTATCTATATTGATTATCATTAATAAATCCTAACTATTTGATTTAATAATTAATACAGTTTTTTTTTATTGTAGTTTCAAAAAGACTAATTTTTAAAGAATATGTTTTTGCTGGTAATTATCATTAGTATAATTACCCAAAAAACACAAGTAATTTTGGCATAGTTTCCACAGGTAGGATACCGTACAGTATAAATAGGCTTCACGAAACAATCCATACAGGTTGTATAGATTAACGCCTTCTGGCGGGAACCAGGACGCATGTTCCGAGATCCAGACAGAGACGAACTCTGGAAAATTCGGGAGACCGACAGAGATAGGTGCGAAAAGCTTTTGGAGTGGCCCACAAGTTTCAGTCTGGATTCAAACGCGAAGGAATCAAAGTTAGGAGGAATTTTTTTCGGTGGTAAGAAATTTTACGTAAAGTTTGAGGTAAACTAAGTGCGCGAGTGAATTTTGAGAAAAATTTGTAAAGGATTTTTTAGTTTCCGGAAATTCCAGGAGATTTAAGGTAGGAAGTTTATATGTTGAAATGTGTGAGTTTGCCGGCGGCAGCCACTTGTGGAATTCGATTTAAAACAAGTTTGATAAAAGTTGTTTTTCGTATATATTTAGTTCTTTTGTTTTAAACCATTACATTTAGTATTTTTAAGGGTAATACTAATGATACGTTTTTGTAAATTTTTGTTTATAGCGTATTATTAGTTTTGCATGTTCGAAATGGTTAAAAATTTTGGGGAAGTTTTAAAAATAAGGGCACGAGCTTTCAAATATATATATATATATATATATATATATATATATATATATATATATATATATATATATATATATATATATATATATAATAAAAAAATATAAAAATTTAACTCCATGGACGAAATAGTTTAAAAAAGCTCTTGGACTGATCCACAAGTTTTATTTCGTAATGGGCAAATAAAAGATTTTTTTTTATTAACATTTTTTTAGGAAAATTATGATAAATTTTTTTTATTTTCGAAATTTTAAAAAAAAAGACAAAAATTTAGGGTTGAAAAAATAGTGCTTTGGCGGCGGCCACTTGTGGAATTAAGCTATGTGATACGACTGGCTGCACCCAGCGTTGCTTGACTTCACAGATCTAACAAGAAGCGTTATTTATACGATTAAGCGA
This sequence comes from Listronotus oregonensis, assembly GCA_019359885.1. Lineage (NCBI taxonomy): Eukaryota > Metazoa > Arthropoda > Insecta > Coleoptera > Curculionidae > Listronotus > Listronotus oregonensis. The sequence continues at coordinate 26,302 of JAHBCN010006780.1, forward strand.
CGTTTGTGCAGTATATATTTTTTATAATAGATTTAAATAAACTCTTAGAAAAAAAAAATAAAAAAATATTTTTCAAAAGCTCTGCAACTTTTACTATGAATAAAAAAAGGAAATAAAGTTGTAAAAGTTTTTTCATAATAATCTTAATATACAGTGCGTATTAGCCAGTAATAAATAAATTGGGGCCTGATCGAAAAAAATTCTTGGACACGTCGATTGTTATTCTTAGTTGTGCATAATTTTTTAACAAAAACCTTTTATACAGATTGTGTTATGTAACAGGGGTCAATACCAACTTTCTTAGTTTAAATGTAACACCCTGAATGTAATTCAATTTTCCAATTTTCCAGAACATTTTAGACATATTTTATGTACAGGGTTTTCCCGTATAATTGCGCACCCCTTTTTAAAATCTGTTCTTATTAGCCATAGTTAGCCATGGATACAACCCAAAGTTTGGCAAAGTTAAGTCGGTTAGCCATGGTTCGTCTTGTCTTGAAATCCCAAAAAAAATATAAATATTTGACAAAGCCATGGGTGTATCCATGCTAACATGGCTTATAAAAACAGATTTTAAATTAAATCTTGCAAAATCGTTTATCCGAACATAGATAAGTTATATATATTTAAAAAAAGGAAAATTAGCAAAATTTGAATTTTCAATCATATATAGGGGGTTTTTTAAAATAACGAAGTTGATAGTGATTTGTTAATTTTTCCCATCATCATTTTTTTTATCTTAACCCTGAAAATCTTTTATGAAAAATCCTGCAACTTTCATATAATTTTTTTTTTATCTATAAAAAAAGATTTTAAAGGGGTCGCAATTATACGGAAAACCTTTGCTGTCCTATTTAGATTTATTGCAAATATTAACATTAAAAAATATATTTGATAACAGAAATTCGCTACAACCGTGGAGAATTTAACTACTAGAGTCGTGGCGGCCGCCCTTTAGCACAGGATGCAAGAGGGGAAAAAAGAGAAATGTATAACTTTTTCCTTACGGCGATTTAGGAAGGAATACACACCCCTTACAAAACAATCAAAGGCACGAAAAGAAGGGGGAAAACATATATTCTTTTTTCTCTCTCGCACTATTGTTTGCACAGCCGGCAAGGCTGCCTCTAGTAGGTATATTCTCGAAGATTGAAGTAAATTTCTGTAATGAAATATTTTTAAAATGTTAATTTTTTTAATAATTCTGAAAACACTTAAAATTTCTAAAACAGGTAAAGATAGGTATAGGGCATTCTATATGAATTGTGTCTAGAATGATCGGTAGAAACCAACAATTTAATTATATACAGGATATTGCATTTAAACCAAGAAAGTCGGTATTGCCCTTTTTGACACCTTATAAAGTTTTTTTTTAAAAATCCAACTTAAATCCAATTTATGTGTCCAAACATTTTTTTTTAAAAAATTTTTTATTATCTTTTTTCGATTTCGCTGATACACCCTGCATACTTTAAGTTAAAGTAAACTGAAAGTGTTTTTTTAAAAATTCTTAAAAAATTTTGAAAACTTTGGAAAAATATTTTTAAATATGAAAAAGAGAACCATTTATAGAATTTAATAAGTTAAAATCGACACGAGAGGAATTTTAAAAAAATTAAAAAAATGTGGTTAATTTAATAATAAAAAACGCCCTGTAAAATATAAAAAAATATAAAAAATTCTATTCAATTCAATTAGTGTTATACTAGCAACCCAATAATTTTTTTTTCAAATTAGAGTAACGATAAAAACCTTAAATAACTATTTTTTTATGCTAAGTAAGATATATATTTTTTGTGTAGAAAGATACAGTGAATATCCAAAAGATACTATTAAGTATTTCCTAATTTATAATTAAACATATATTTTTTCTCCCCATATAAACTCAAAAACCAAAATTTAAAGAAAGGGGGTTATCTTTTAAAATTTGTTTTTTTGTATTAAAACCCAAACTCGCTTAAGGTTGCCCCTTGTAAAAGACCTTTCTTAAGAATTAAATAAAATTATAATGTAGTCGGAATATTAACAATCCCAAATTTTCCCAATTAACATTTAAATAAAATTTTAAGAAATTTTGATTTTAAAATTAGGAAAATTCTGAAAGCTTTTATATTATTTATGAAGTTTTGTTATAAATAAAATATTAGTTTATTTGACTGGTATATTTATAGTTTTTCGAAGATCGCCTGAAACAAAAAAGAAAAACCCCTTAAAAACCCAAAAAAAAATCAAGAACTAATCTACCTTTCAGTGGCAATTCGGCCACCGTTTTCAAAATAAAATAGACATTTTAACGAAATTAAAAAAAAATTTGAGAAGTTCTGGAAGCTTTTATATTATTTATGAAGTTTTATTATAAATAAATATTAGTTTATTTGACTGGTATATTTATAATTAAAAAAAAAAACAAAAAAAGGGGGGGGGGGGGGGGGGGGGGGGGGGGGGGGGGGGGGGGGGGGGGGGGGGGGGGGAAAAAAAAAAAAAAAAAAAAAAAAAAAAAAAAAAAAAAAAAAAAAAAAAAAAAAAAAAAAAAAAAAAAAAAAAAAAAAAAAAAAAAAAAAAAATAATAAATTTATTACCCATTCGTTGAATTTTATTTAACAAGCCAGGAATAAATGGTAAAAATAAATTTGTAATAGGTCTATTTTAATTTTGTTCCAAATTTGGTTGTTTAAATTTTAGGAAGCAGTTGTATATAAAATCAAGAAAATAATTATTTTAAACTAAAATATTAAAAAAATATATTTTTCGTGTTTTTTGTTTTGATTAATACAAATTATTTTAAGTCCATCAAAAATAATTATTAGAACTTTTTTACCATTTTTGGATGATTAGAGTTAAAATTTAAGTATCTGTTTGTATGTGTAGGTTTTTTATGTAAATTTTAGTTTCAAAAACCTGAATCCGCCACTAAACTATAAAACATATTTAAAAAAAGGAGTCAAAATTCATTGAAATAGGATTTATGCATTTATTTTTACTTCCCTTACCTTCCTTCCTTGAAGCGATATTGCCCCAAGTTTTTTTGTAGTCCTAGGACCCCAAAACATAAAAATTTGCAACAATTGGGATTATAATTGCATTACATAGCAAAAATTGGGACTTAAGATACAAATTTTATAAGCAAAAAAATATTTTTTTTACTTTAGAAAATTTATAAAAATTAAATGTTAACATTGCATCGAATTAATCAAATATATCATAACAAAGTTTTCTTTTTTAACTAAACCATTAAAAAATAATGAAATATTTAATATCACAAGCCACAATATGAGAAAACCTGTAAATCCTGCAGGCTTTTTCTCATTTAATGGCAAGGGCTGCGCTACCGAGCAACAAGTAACCTCAAAGGGTGAAATTCAAAGTCATATTCCATGCAACATATGAATAATAAAATGAGAAGGCCGATTTCCTTTGAAAACCGCTGAATGGAAAGCTTTTTTAGGAACACCTATTTAACATTTATGCTTTAGTAACCCACCTGTTGAAATTTCTTAATCTGGGTGACGGGAACTTTAACTAACTAATGAATAATTTACCAAACTATGACATACATTTTATTAAATATGGGGCTGTGGTCAGAATTTTGCTTAGTGTACGTAAAAATGGGGACTTATAAGTTTCCAGTAATCTTTCACACTAAACCAATTACAAGCAGACTTTCAAAGTACCTATATTCCGAAAATTTTTACCCTTTACAAATTTGGTCTACTGGTTTTTGGTTAGATGTACCGGGTGTAGAAATAACAAAGAACGCCAGCTGTATGTCGGAAACTATTTATGGCACAGCGTTGGGGAAAACATTTTTAAGAAAAGTGGTCAAGGGAAATTGTTGGAAGGTATTTTCAAGTTTCTAAAACTACCGCGAGATGGCGCGAACGCAACGGTATATTTAAAAACCTTTTTTCTTTTAAATTACCTAATATAAGGTACAATTTTGATAACGTTAGCAAAAACTTAAATCAATTTTATATCAGTTTGGTTCAGGATTTTTTGTCGTATTTCTAATTATAAGGGTAAGAAAAAATGACAAATAATGCAACTTGGAAATACCTTTTTCTCCCACATCTTTTATCAAAAGTAGTTCAAGTGGGTACTCGTTTTGTAATAACATTTAAAGCTCTTTTAAATGTCTTCTTTTGATGTCGGCTAGTAGTTCATCACTAGAGGACGCTGGAAATATAGGATAGTTTAAAAATAGGGAGACTTTTTTTAGTTTGTCCAAATTTTCAATCGTCGATTGGTTCCTAAGATACAAGCGGTTAAGGTTGGCTGTCATTTACGGCCAATCTATAAACAAGCGCAAATATTAAATTTGCACATAGTGTATTTTAGTAATAGATTAATTTTGGAACATTTTGTTTAAATTGTGTAAACGGTAATTATTATATTGAGTTACTTAATGCATATTATAATACATATCATTAATATTAATAAACATAAAACTTGGGCTATTATATGTGTTAGTGAAAGCATACATAAGCCACAAGCAATTTCTCTACGTAAGTGGAGGTTTTCGTAAGTTTAACACTTACACATACACCTAAAATATAAATTCTCTCTAAATTTACCTTTTTTGTAAACAAGTAAATAATATAAATAAATAGTTGGAAATGGAAAATAAATCTTGATAAGCGTAATCACATCACTGTTACCACAATTTAAAAATCTACGACATACATATTGTAAAACATGGGCTGTTACATACAGTGCAATCAAAAAGTACTGGATAAATTCATTTGAATCACTTAAACCTGTAAAGTTTTATTGGTTTTGAGCCTTTTTTCACACAGAATTAATATATAAAGGGTGATGCCCGTGGAAAGTATAACGTCATCGATATTTTTTCATTGGTACATATTACTCATACTTTGTATAACATGGTTGGAAAAGCACATTTTTTTATTCGATTAGATAATTTTAATTATGGTTTGGATAACAAATAACATTAAAAACTTTTAGAACTTTAAAATATCCTATTTAATGGCACTGAAATTTCTAGAAGGAACTAAATTCATTGGTCAAATCGTGCTTAGTTGGCTGCCTGACGGTTATTTCGACAATAAATATTTAAGTGTTGTCAGCTGTCAGTTATTTCAAATTAAACTGCGTTAAATAGTCCTTCAAGTAAGTTTTTAAAAAATTCAATTGCGATTTTTCTATTATAGCAGCGTATTTGGAATGTTTATCGAGAAAAAAATTGTGTTGTTTTCTAACAAATGGTTAGTTTTGGTTAGTAATGGAACAAGGAAGCATTAAAATTCTTGGATTTGGAAATAGAATGCCTATCATTTATCGTGACGATAATTTTGTAAAAACATAATTTTTCCCAACGACACTACCTTTAACAGCCATTTCAATAGGTCCAGATTTAACACTTCTGTATTATTTTTTGTGGGGTACTTACAAAGTAAACTTTAAAAATATTGCCATTATGTAAAAAGTATTCTAAAATTAAAAAAAGTTTTTAAATTATTTATACATAGGTTTGACCATAATTTTTTAGACAACCCAATTGCAATACATTTGTTAACTTACAATATTTGATAAAAAATAGTTTTTATTTATTTGGCAACTGGAAGAAGGTCGTCTTTAATTCGGATCTTAGACTAATAAAAGAGTTACTAGAACTATATAAAATAATTAAATACTTTATAACAGAAAATAAATGGTGATTGGATAATTACTACACTTAATTTTGTCTTAATCTTAATTTAGTTAATCATTACCAGACATCTTAATTATTATGGATCTTGGGCTGTTAAATGTTGTTGCCAGAATATAGATGAACTACAAGCAAGCGATAAACTAACATGGATTGCATTTGTCTTGGAAGGCCATGCAATTAATATTAACGGGCTTATCGTGGTGGCAATTTAAGTTGTAAATAGCTTTTGTGTCTCAAATTACCTATTTTTATAAGTAAGAATGGTTTTACCGAGAACAGTTTGATTTTGTTTTGTAAGTATAAGAATGCGATTTAAGGATATTCTTTTTTGTGTTGTAAAGCTCATACATTTTAATATCGATTAAATAGATTTTTAAATATTTCTTATGGGTTGTCGTCAAGGAAGTTTAAAGGTCTATTGAAGCCCAATGCTATGGCCCATTGGATCAAAAAATGTCCAGCCCAGTATGTCAGAGTTGGCCCCGCCGATTCTGCGCAATAACAAAATTCCACGAAATAATTTAATGTGTTCCCTACTTACACACTGATAAATCAGTGTGTAGTTAGGCAACACATTTATGAGAGCCGTAATGGTCTCAGGTTGTCTAAGGTTTTTGGTGCAAGGGCGCGCGCGGCGCGTATGAAACTATATCCGCGCTGTATCGTCAACCGTCGTCGTCTCATCATTCGTCATTTTCGTTGTGGTTTGTGCCCTTTGCGCCGATTGTTTTGCTTTGTGTGAGTACCTATATTTTGTAGTTGCAGAAGTTTTTTGGATTGATAAAAACCTTCTTATTTTAGTGATTAGTGTTTATTAAATTGTGACTATAATTTTGTGTTTATTGTTTGTTACTTATAAAATCGTAACAAAATGATTAGAGGTTGTATGGTTTTGTCTTGCAAATCCAAGGGTAACATACCCGGCATTTTTTACTTTAGGTAAGTATTTCTTATATTTAAATTGGGTGCTTCTTATGAGACGTAACGTTAGGTAACCGAAAAAATAATAATATATCAATTATGAATAATAAAATAATGAAAATTTCATAGGAAATAGCAGTAAGAAAAGTAAGGCAATCTTAACTATCTTTAGATGATTTTCACAATGTTTGTGTATTTCTGATTATTAAAAAGAAATAAGGTTTACATTTAGGTACTTTTATTTCATTTAATAATTCAGTACATTCTTTTAAAGGATCGAAATTATTAATTACTGGGCAGACCAGGCAAATTTTAATATATACAGGTCCCTCTAATTGAATGAAAGAAAGTACAATTTTATGCTAAAGTTCCTTTTTGCTTTTTCTGTATTTGTTTAAAAAGAAATTAGATTATTGGTTTCTTAAACTTACATTATCAACTTTTTAAGCTCGACATACTGTAGATACATAATATTTAACGGATACTGTTACAATGGATACCTAGGTACCAAAGGTTACTAAACATTTTTAACCACTGTAATTCTGTCTCATAAATGTTTGTTATTAGTGAAAAGTATATGCCTAAAAGCAGTTATAAAAATTTTCACTTTTTAATGTACAACCAGAATCTTAGGATTAGATTAAACTCATTTACACTATCTTGCCTTTCTTTTATCACAAAATTGGTGATAAGTACATGAAACTATCATACAATGTTTGAAATTTATTTTAAAAAATCTTGTTTTTATTTATTTTTGGTAAAAATACAAAACTCACAAAATTATCGACCATTTAAATAGAAGGCTTCTTTCCATATTATATCAGATGATATAAAATCCAATATTACACAATAATTTTAAATATTCTATGGTGGTATCGTGTAATAACCAACAATTTTGTGCAAAAATAAAAAAAACAGTGAATGCTTGAATTTGACATTTGATGATGTCAACTTTATAGATAGTAACAAAGAATTATGGAAGTCCGGCTCTGACCTACGATTCATTGCGCAAACTCCGCGGGGCCGACCCCCCTATTCCCGCTGCTCTGCACGCCTGGACAATTTTGTTCTACAGTATTGGGCTTCCATACACCTTTAAACTTCCTTGGTTGTCGTTGTTCTGATGTCTGTTACTAACATTTTCAGTATGTTTTTGTTGAAATTACTCGCTTTGAAATTTTCTATAAAATAAGACCACTTCGTCGGGTATAGCGAACTGAGCCTGTTCAGCCCTATTGACCTATATGAACTGACAGATCGCATAAAACAAAAAACCCAAAAACCCAAAAAATTCAGAACACCTATCTACGTTTCGGTGGCAACTCGGCCACCGTGGTCAAGATGAAATTAAGAGAAAAACGAAATAGAAATAAATACTAAATTTTTAAGGAATCTTGGTTTAAAAATTTGGGAAATTCTAAAAGCTTTTTTAAAATTTATAACGTTTTGTCATAAATGATATATTTATAATTTTTAAAAAGACAAAAAAAGTGGTGTGTGTTATTTGATTTTAAGTTTACGTGAAATTATTTTAGCATCAAGCATAGGTAATGTATTATTTAAATTAACAGATATTGATGCCACACATTTATCCTTATTTAATAATATAACTTTATTTTCCTTCATTTTACGTAGTTTAGGTTTTTTTAAACAAGTTTTCTTTGCTAAAGTACTAGAAGCATTTCAGTTTATTATGTGATTGTTATCAAATGCGTCTGGAAGTTTTACCTATATAAAATTTATTGTGTTTTTTGAGAAGGAGGGTTTTCTTTTTTTATTTTAGGCGATCGGCCAGTTCATAGTCTGAGCAGGCTCAGTTCGCTATACCCTGGGACTAGCACCAAAGTGGTCCCATATTCTAAATCTTTTTAAGGCGAGTAATCTTAACAAAAACATACTTAGACATAAATTCAACGCATAACTATCGAACATATTTACAACATCCACAGGATTCGCGGTGCATTCAGTTTTTAATAGATGTTCTAAAAAGACTACCAGCAAGCCTACAAAACGGTCCTGGTCTACTATCATCTTGCTTGTACCTTCTTTGGTTAAATTGTCTGCTTCCTTATTTTCTAGGTACAAGTTAAGTTCCTCTGGGGTATAAAAAGGCCAGAACCAGTTATATGAGAGTTATTGCATTTATTTCTGAACGAATAGATGATAATATCTTTTTGTTGTCTTACCTATTAAAGTGAGATCCATGGCATTAAAGAGGACACTTAGAGAGCTTGTGGAAGCATAATAATATTTTAAAAACCAGTTACCAACTAGTTAAAGTATATTTTTGGTGTATATCTGAAAACTGTGCGACTGTTATTTAACAAATGGCAAGACACTAGAAATAAGTTGTGTCGTGTGATAGGAAAATTACGATTTTGTTGTTAAAGATAAATTTTATTATTTAATATAATCCCCCTGAACTTATTAAGACTTGTATTAGTAATCTTCTAGTTTATAGACTTCATCTCTGAAGTGAGATTCCGGGAGGCAGTTGCTATTATCTCTTTGATCGATGAAAATTGTTTTCTACACCTGAGTTTTTTTGAAACGTGGGTTGTCTTGATAAAAATATTCATTTTTCTTCCGTAACCTAATGTAAACCAAGTCCTTTCTTTTAAGTTTTTTATATTCAGCTAATTCAAAAGGTTACAATATTAAGCTGAGCTTATTGTTTAGTTTAGAGGTCATCTATAAACAAAATTCCATTTGTATTTCATAAAACTGATGTTAATACCTTTATGTCCGATTTTGCATTCTAACTCGCTTCAGAGCCAAACTACTGCGTTCAAACCGCTCATTTGTCTCTTGAGGATCATGGTTAAAGACCCAAGTCTTATCCATAGTGATAAAACAAAGCACAAATTCCGTTTTAATTTGTTTATAATGTAACAATTGTCGCATATGAATGTCTTTTTGTTTCATTGTTAACAAATGCATCACCTATTATACACGCACCTTTGTGAAACTCCAACCTCTAACATAATATTGCTTATCGCGTTTAAAAAAACTTTTAGAGCTTCTACTTAATCTGTCTCTGGACTATAGAATTTTTTTTTTCATTTTTTAAAAAATAGAGGCCTTTAACAGTTACAACAAATAATCGAAATTTTGTTCTTTGCCTTGTATCTACAGTGAATAATTTAATATATATATATATATATATATATATATATATATATATATATATATATATATATATATATATATATATATATATATATATATATATATATATATATATATATATATATATATATATATATATATATATATATATATATATAAATTTTATATACTATCCGATTCTTGGGAGAAGAGACCCACGTCATCATCTGTTGATAATTCGTCCTTATTCCTCTCTCAATAAAATAAAGAGAGAGAATTGGCAGTGCATCAATGACATACGTTATTATAATTTGCATTGAGCTAAAAAGAGATAGATTACTCGGTACGTCCAAACTGAAAGGGGCGGCCCATGATATGTCAAATCTTTTAGCGTTTTCCATTGACTACACTTTTTTGCACCGAAGTGCAATTTTTATTATTTTTTTTTGTCTTTGCTATGGGACTAAAGAGCAATGAAAATACACTGAAAGCAGTCAGTGCGAATCAATGAAAAACGTTATTAAAATGTCATTTATGACTGTTTTCCTGCGCTGGAAGATCGTTTATTCGTTTTCTTTGGCAATTTTCAATTTTTCGTAGCATTTTTATTCTATTTACTGTTTTTATTTCACTATCACATCACAAATAGTTCTTTTAAGAGCTCAAATTGAAAGTTTGTAGTGTTTTCAACTTTGTTTTGACGACAAAACATGAAAGGAAAACCACTGAGTTCCCAATCTCGGGGATTGGTTCTATCCTTAATCCATTATTTTGAAGAGGAAAAAACGTAACGATGGACCTTTACTTCCACTTTCTGCTGTATTGGAGTGTAATTATGTGAAAGCACCAAATAAAAATCGATGACAAAGTAGAAATGTGTATTTATACTCTTTATTCAAATATGAGATTTTATAATATTTATTAATATTTTTATAATATAATATTTATAATACTCATAATTATACTTATAAGCCCCTAAAGAATATTAAAATAACACAAGTAGGGCAGTTCGATAAGTAAGAACCACAATATAGTTTAGAATAAAAAATAACAGCTACAACTATTCACAACTTTCCTTGGTTTTGGCCACTAATACCAAGATATAAGTCTTTTAAAAGAAATTTATTTTTCACAGGGGTAAAAACCCTAAAATTTGCTCTTCCCTCACTTTGTTCACCTACTCATGAACTTTATGAACAACAATTCAATACCGCACAAATACAGTTTCATAAATAGTCCTTCAGTTTCAATGAAGAATATTGATTAAATTCACATTTTTTTGCATTTGGAAAAGAAAACTGTCAATTTCACTTGTATGTTTATTTTTAACAAGACACTTTCTGGCGTTATTTTAACACAAGTACAGTTTCATAAATAGTCCTTCAGCATGTTAGTTTAGTTCCAATGAAGAATATTGATTAAATTCACAACTTTTTCCGCATGAAGGAAACTCGATTTCACTTGTACCTTTAACGAGGCACTTTTCCGGTTGTATTTTTAAATCAGCATATCCTTCGCCCTCGCCTTGTTTTCCTGCTTCTCGAATAGTTTTGTGACACAATTTTTTGTTTAAAAATATAGATAATCACGCTTAAGGGCCCCCAAACCCCAAAAGTTTGACAGCATGACAACACAACAAAATAGAGGTTATGTTTCCCGGTCTCTGTATTTCATAAATTTTTACTTTACAACAACCATTTTAGCTAACTGAGGAAGACGTCTATGACGTGGGCCCTTCAAAATCGGATGTTTTTTATATATATATATAATATATTAAATAATATATATATATATATATATATATATATATATATATATATATATATATATATATATATATATATATATATATATATTTAAATAATCAACCCTTATCAAAAAACATTTTTTTTAAAAACAAATATTACAACTTCTAACAATAATCCATTTACAACGTGTTTAAATTGAATCTGTTCTGCAGCTCGTTACATCCCTCAGTATACTCATATAACATATGATCTATTAAGTTACTAACTTTGTCAGTTTCTTGCAGGTGTTGCAAATTTACTAAGTGATTTCGTAACTTAAAAGTTTTTGGAGTTTAAGGTTTAATTCCTAAGAGACTGTCGCAATAACTTTGCCTGTCTGAAAATTGTGTCCGATAAATTTAGGGCTTAGGAGAAAATTTATACGTCTAATGTAATTGATTTAGTTTTTTTTTCTTTTGCACTAAGCAATTATTTTAGTAATGATTTAATAGTGTGTAAGACTTACTTTTTATAAAAGACCATGTTTAACTTTTATTTGTTTTAGATTTTAAGGGTAATGGCACAGGATTTTTTTTTTGTATTTATCTTTCTAAGTACATAGGCTTACAATTTTTTCTTTTTTTTGTTGCATTTATTTAGAAGTAGGACTTCCTAACTTTATAGAAAAAATGATATATTCTTAAATTATGACTCTCGTGACGTGGGAAATTGAAAAGTTGGTACTCTCTTTACAAAGCTTATTTCAAGTTAGATCAAGAGATTTAACCGTTTTTAAAATGCTGGCTCATTAATAAGCACTTGTACTTAGATAATTTAATTTTTTAAGTAGATATTATTATTTATGTTTTACCTATCTATTATTGATCTATAATACCTTAGAAACGGAATATGTTATGATAGCAATAATACCTGCTATCACACCTAGGGCATTATAAGCGGGCATTATGATAATGCCCGCTTATAATGCCCTAATGCGCTAATATAGAAATTTTATTGCTTATCCAATTTTATTTCTCTCACAATAAAGATCAAGTTTATACAAAAAAAAATTTTTTTCTTTAAACAATACTAAAAATTAAACCTTATTTCCAAAAATAAAAATTACAATTTTGAAAATGTCCCGGAAATGTAGCTGATCCCACTATAGAATGGTCGGTGTTTTTTGTGATGGTAGCAGGGGTGGTAGCACTAACGTTATTTTTGATAGAAGAACAGTCCATTAAAGAATTTTCAATAGTCAATACGGAATTAACCCCGGAATTAACTTTAATTGGCAATCATTTTGGCTACTTTGTTTTTGGATGAAATATTTTCTTCTATATATCCTTCAGCTACTGAAGAGCTTTTCCATTTCCCATGTTGTTTTAGCGTTTCAAACGAAGCACCTGCCTCAACAAGTAAAGTTGACGATGTGCGACGCAAACAGTGGCCGGTGTAAGCTTCTGCATTATCCAGTTTAAAAATTTTGCGATCAATGTTGGGACGCTTCCTATGGTATTTTTTCCAATGGGTTGTACTGTACATCGACCCTTTCTATAGGTAAGAAAGAATCTTCGCTCCTTTATTCCAGCTGGTATTAATGTTGTGTACTTTTTTATTAAATTTAAAGCGCCTAAATCTTCTTTAATGATAGTAAAACTTTTTGAAGTTGAAGTTTTAGTTTCTGGTACCTTTATAACCAAGACTGTTCCTCTATCTTCAATGTCATCAATGGTCATTTTGACCAACTCATCTCGTCTTAAACTCCAAAAACACCCATTACCAATATGACTTTGTGTACCAAGTAGATATCATCAGGAGCCTTCTTAATAAATTTTAATATTTGTTCTCCTTCCAAAACTTTAGACTTCTTCGGGACGTATCCTTTCGACTTAACTTTTAAAAAAGATATGAGACGATGGTATTGCGAAATGTCTATATTTTCATAGACCATCAACGTAGACCTTAGGGTGGAATACTTGGTCCAGAGAGAGTTCGGACTGTATTTTTCCGACTAAAAATAATAAAGTTTGTTAAAATATGTATTAAAATAAAATCAATAACTTACCAATTCCTGGAAATATGCCATTAAAACGTTTTCGGTTATTTGAAGAATTGCGTTCGCATCTTTCCAAATACCAAATATGCCATACTCCCGATCATACTGTTGCCTTGATTTAATTGGCAAAAGATTTTCGGTCGCTTTTATGGCCTTTTCTCTTATATTTTGTGGAATTTCTTCCATTTTGAGCAAATCGTTAAAAATAAAAAATGCCAACTGACTAACTGACAGAAACATCAAAGTCAAACTTAACACCAGTCATTATCTACTTACGTATACAGGTACAGATGCAAATTATTTTTTATATTGCGAATAAATAATGTAATTAGTCATTGAAAAACTCTTTTTTGGGTAAAAATTTACTGGACTATAATACCCCTGATGGGTCGAAATCTTTCGACCTTCAGGGCATTATAGTCCCAGTAACGCCCTTGATACATAAATAGCTATTACTAGCGCGTAAAATTGTACTGGTAACCTAAAAGTTTAAAAAGATTGCATATCATATATTTCTATATTAAGATAACTAGTTAAAAAGTTGTATAACGACCCTCATAGGATTCTATAACAAAAACATTTTATTTAAAATAGTAAAACCAATAAAATACATTCATAATATTATTTTACTGTCTAAGACTCCTTAAAAGATTAATAAAATAGATACATTTTAAAAAATATAGTTTGTAAGACTATATAGGTGTGTCAAAGTCTACTTTAATATTGACTTTTAGTCCAGTAACTGAAGACCTTAAAGTACCCAAAGCCGTAAATAAATCTGTACAGTTTTCATTAATGGCGAATTCTTAGGTCTTCGCGGATGCTTTTGAGCAAGAAAAATGTATCACGATTCCAACGTGGGAACCGCTGAAAATGGCCCCCCAAAGTCCCAAAACTGAGTTTTCCGCCAATATTTGTCAAAATATGCGAATTAGAAAATTTTTATTCAGACAACAAATGAAGATCACCTCGAAATCTACAAAAATGGTCCCTACCATTTTTTTCGCAACACCAATATTTTTCGCAAAAACGGCCATCGAAAAATCGATAACATTTCACACTGGATAGATGTGGTAGTTAACGGCTAAAAAATGCAAATGGGCAAAACGATTTTTTATCAAAACGCAAGAAAGATGGTAAAAGAAATTTTCTGGCATCATTGAACACTTGTTAAGGTCTCATTATAAAAAATAAATGTTAATTACAAACCATTTTAAAAAAAATATCAATAAATTAATTAGATACTCTCAGACCATTGTGAAAAAAAAACTTTGACCGCTTTTTTAAATATTCTAGAAAAATCAAAATGGAACCCAAACTCACATGCAGTGAAAGGAGCGGGTTTTCCCATTCCGATGAACTTTGAATGATTAAAAACATACATCATTGCCCAAGTAATGGAACAATTCGTCCGCCCGCTTATAAGTGAATCCATAAAGATAGCGGCATTCTAGCGGTAGAGCTGCAGCTGAAATGAGGGGACTTTTGGGTCCCGTTATCTCGAAAACTATCGACTTGTCGAAAAAAATTTAAAGACCATTTTTGTAGATTACAAGGCAATCTTTAATTTTTGTAAAAACAAAAATTCTCCAATTCGCAATTTTTGGCAGATATTAGCGGGAAACCCATTTTTCGGGCCTTGAGGGGCCATTTTCAGCCCTTTCCCACCTGTTAATGTTGATAAACTTTTTTTCGCTCAAAAGCATCTCCGAAGACCTAAGACTTGCGCCTCAAGGGGAAACTGTACAGATTTATTTACAGCTAATCCTTTCATTTACTGGAATAATAAACAACATACGGAAAAATAAAAAATACCTGTTTTGATGCATCACTTAATGATTAATGGGATTAAATTGTATCAAGTATTCTTTAATCAGTAAATAACCTAATTATTTTAGCCGAACAATCCTATAACCAATCTATTTTCGGATTTTTATGTTCGATATCAAATTATCTGAACTAAACACATTTTTCGCCAACTTTTAGGCAAAAGTTTGCGTGGCAAGAAGCAATGTTTTAAAAAAGTTTCACCATCGGATAGAGGTTCAAAATTAGCTCTGAATGGGAACTTAAATTATAGCCGATTTTTATTTTAAATAAAACTTGATTTAAAAGTGAAGTAAATTAAGTTTTATAAAAGTGTTTTTATTTTTAAAAGTATACTAGCCTAAAAATGTTTGGCCTATTTTTAATCTTCATATCTTGGGACAGTCCACAAAGGCTGATGCCTAAGTACTAACGTACCATGGGTGTCTTAAGTGTGGTAAGGGGGAGTTTGTTTACACGGGACTTAAATATTTGGAGATAGGGTGGAGAAGAAAAAACTTCTGCGGGCGGCAGGTTCCATAGTCTTGACACTCTACGAATAAAGGAACAAAGAAAGCGGAAAGTTCGGGGCATCTCTAACTGAACTGGATGCATAAAAGTTCCCCTACGTGTTGCTCTGTTGGGAGCTGCCAGAGAAAGAATTATACTGGTCAACTCCTCTAAGCAGAAGCCGTAAAAATACCTGTAGAAGAGAGCGACATATCTCCTATAGCTCGACGGTGAGCAGGAAGGGAAAGCCTTTCTGTGAGCGTTGGATTATTAATAAGACAAACGTCTCTTCTTTCAATGGAGTCCAGAATGCTAAGTGTTGTAGGGGACGCCATTCCCCAGACTTGAGACAATATTCTAAAGGGGGTCTGATTTGGGATACATACAGAGTGTACAGATTGGAAGAAGAGAAATATATAGACTCTTTGTTCTGCAGAACTTGGCCGCTCATATGTAAGGAATGAGCATTGGCAGACTTTTTTCGCCACAGCAAACATGACTGTGTTTTCAGGGCATTAAACTGAACAAAATTTTTGGCGTCCCAATCCAAGATAAGTTTGGAGGATACTGTCATCAGCAAAACTATGAATGGGATTGATTGTGGAAAAGTGAAGATCGTTAATGTGTAGAAGAAACAGCGTGGGTGGACAAAAGGGTTTATAATGCATTTATTTGTTTTGTGAAGATGTGTGTGAGAAAGCTGTAGGGACTCGTAAACCCAACTCTATCCTTATTTGTAATCTCTTTATCCTGATCGATTATCCTCTGTTTGTGTTAATTATCAAAATCGCCTAGATAGACCACTATGGCGTGAAGCGTGTGTCATGCATGTTTTTGATTCTTCGCAAGCAGCTCCCAATTTGTGACTTAATTCGAAGTGTATGTCTGTATGAATCCTTATTATATGGTTTTAAGGTATAATAATTCGTGTGTACAGGGTTTTTGGCTATATTTTGAACGGGGTCTACAGGTGTTATCTTTAGGAATATTTAAAAAAGTTAAATACAAGAGTTTTATGGTTTTATCTGAACCGCTAGGATTTGCTAAGAAAAGAAACAAATGATAAACGACAAGTTGACAAATGAACATCAACTTTCTTATTTTTAATGCAATGTCTTTATATTTTAACCTTTTACAATAGGAATTTTTTCTGATTTCAAAAATATATAGTTTGCCTATGTTTGCATGCAATTTTTATTATTCAGACCTCTTGCGTCTTAGCTAGTTACGCCAAGTGGGCTTTGATAAAATACCTATATTATTAAACAAAACAACAAATATTAAAGTCATTGTTACCGCAATAAAGTCTGTCAAATTTGATAAAATTAAAGAGTTGGGAAATTAGATTTCTTTATTATGGGTTATTCCGAACAAGATAAGTTAGATATAGTTAGAATTTATTATAGATTTAATAATTTAAAACTGGCACGAAATCAGTATCTAAGAGAGTATCCTCAAAGAGTTACTCCATGCAAAACAATGATCCATTATATTATTAAAAATTTTCAGCAGAGAAAAACTGTTTTTAGGAAAAAGAACTATAGCAAGAAAAGAGGAGCAGGATTTGGGAGTTTTGCCATATTTTCAAGGTAAATATAACAGTATTAAAAAAAATGAATGTTTAATAGCTACGTTTTTATATTTTTAGAAGATCCAGAAAGATCTATACCAGATGTTGCCCGTATTGTCAATAAATCTTGGTGGAAAATTTATGAAATTTTAAATTATTACCATTATAAGCCCTATAAATTTTTACCGGTTCAAAACTTAACCGAGGAAAATAAAATGCGAAGGACCGAGTTTTGTCAAGAAATGTTGATAAGAATACAACATGACCCTAACTTTCTAACAAAAATTGTTTTTACAGACGAGGCACTTTACAACTGCCGGAAGAATCGCAAAATAAACATTTTTGGGGAACTCAAAGCCCTAAAAAAAAAACAAGTTATGAAAATTCAAGGGCGAAGATCTGTCAACGTTTGATGTGCAATGTATAGAAATAGGGTTTAAGGTCCTATAATATTTGAGGGGAACATGAATGGTCAAAAATATCTCAGGATTTTACAAAATGACATAGAGAACCTTTTGGAAGAGTTGCCAGTAATTAATTATAACCAGATTATATGGCAGCAGGACGGAGCTCCTGCTCATAATGTGGTTCAGGTAACAGAATTTCTTAATAATAAATATAATTTATGGATTGGAAGGCACGGATCTATTTTTGTGGGGTTATTTAAAGAATAAAATATACTATAATAGATGTCACACTTTAGAAGAACTTACTCAAAAAATACTAACAGAGATTCGAGAATTAAGAATTTTTTTAACAATATAATTAACTTCCTAACTCTTTAATTTTACAAATTTGACAGACTTTTTCCCGGTGACAATGACTGTAATATTTGTTGTTTTGTTTAATAATATAGGTATTTTATCAAAGCCCACTTCGCGTAACTAGCTAAGACGCAAAAGGTTGAATAATAACAAATTCAATTCTAAAAATTTAAATATTGCAAAAACGGTTAATGAAACATAGGCAAACTATATATTTTTGAAATCAGAAAAAATTGTCTATTGTAATAGGTTAAAATATATAGGGATTGCATTAAAAATAAGAAAGTGGATGTTCATTTGTCCACTTGTCGTTTATCATTTGTTTCTTTTCTTAGCAAATCCAAAAGGGTTCAGATAAAACCATAAAACTCTTGTATTTAACTTTTTTAAATATTCCTAAAGATAACACCTGTAGACCCCGTTCAAAATATAGCCAAAAACCCTGTACGAATATTTATCGTATAAATTTTTAAACAGATCTAATTAAAAAATTAAATTGGTTATAAAAACTTAAATATAATACGTTAAATGTAGTGGCTGTATGCATTCCTGTGCAAAGCCAACCAAAGCAAAAAAAGGTTTTATTTTAGTCTAAAAACGCAATAATTAAGTTAATTTGTAACATTTTTATAAAATAAAAGATTTGCTAATTTAAAATATTTGAGGAATAAAACAAACATATTTAAAAAGACGTTAAAGCAGAAAATTTGCAGCTTTTTCTGTAAAAAGCAAATTTAATTTTTTCCATAAAACGAAAATTATTTTTCCAGCTCACAAAAGATTTTACAGAGCTAAAATGGCTTGCTAAAAAACAAAGAAAAATCCATGTCCTGAAAATTAGTTTAAAGTTTTCGGCCTTAAAAGTGATTTATTTAGCGCTAGCCCGAGCTTTTTAACTAGTATTTAAAAGCCGGCGATAAATTTTTATTATTAGAGAATTTCGCGGATATTTTAGCTGTTGGGTGAAAAATTGAAAAATGAACGTTCCATAGAAATTCGTTTGCTTTTTTTTACCAAAATAAGTGCGGGTCAAGTAATTAAATCCAATGTCTAAACAGGGTAAATTTAAAAGGTGTCTTAAGAAAAGCACATTTTTTTAAGATAACGATTTTATGAACCTTTTCAAAATTAGTATTTAGTTGTGAATAAATTTATTAAATCTGAAAGTTAAAAAATGTTGTCAATTTTTGCTTTAAAAAAACATACACACTAAAGATAAAAATAACAAAACAAACTATACAGAAGCTAAAAGTTGAAGGTAAGAACTGAAGAAGAGAAGGAAATGAGGCATTTTGGCTCGGAAATTTTTGTCCTGCATGGATTTACCTGAAATTTTTACAGAAGGTAGAGAATAGCCCAAGGATAAAAGTTTATATCATGCCGAGGTGTGCTTTTATCCTGGGGGTGGTTGCCACCCCATCTTGGGGGTGGAAATTTTTTATTACATTTTAAATTCAGAAATCGATAAAGAAAGTAATTCTTAGTAAAACATTTTTTATACATTTTTTTTGTAAAACTTATATTTTTCGAGTTATTCGCAATTGAAAGTAAGAGTTTTTCGACAAAAAAATCAACGTTTTTAATGGATTTTTCACGAATAACTCTAAAATTATGCATTTTATCAAAAAAACTGTAAAGAGCAACATTGTAGCTTATAAAAAAAACTAAAAAAAATGTTTTTCTATAATTTCTCTACAACCAATACGAACCGAGCTACGGCTTGTTAATGGTTAGCTTTTACTCGTCAAATGCTAAATTTGAAAGATTCAAAGTCTAATAGCGGGAGAAGTTTTCATTTTTCAAGGAAAACATATAGGATCTTTTTTAAAGTATATAATAAGACCTTTCTTTTAAAACTAAAAAAGAGTTTCTAGCCTGAAAATTAAGCGAGTTATGATAAAAATGAGGTCGGTCCCCACTTTTTTCTACGAAAAGATCATTAACAAACAACCCCCTGATTCCCCTCTTAATTAAAATTGCCCGGATAGCCCACTTTGGAGCATATTATTCACAACCGGTATACTTTATACTTTAACCGGTATAATTTTTGTGTGTAATTATACTTTTTTTCTATTTATATCTATTATATTGGTTTATAAGAATTGCAATGTTGTAAGGTGTTAATTTTTGGGATTAACTTTTTTTTATTAGGCTATAATAAGGGTTGATTTATAAGGGTCGAAAAGTTGCAAAATGAAATTAGTACATTTTACAGTAATACATTCTTAAATTAAATCACTATGATAAATTAATCATTTTTGTAGGGAGAATATTTTTTTTTGCTTTAAGCTTTAACAAGGGTTGATTTTTAAGGGTTGAAATATTTTAAAATTGTATTCCAAAGCATAAAATAATTATTAATTAACTAATCCAAACCAACATTTACCCATCTTAAGGTTTAAAATCTTTTTTTTCCTTGAAGGTGTTAGACAATGTAATGGTTTCAATAAACCCCGAATCTTGGACTTCCCCTTTTCTTTATTTGTTAATTGTTACACAACGTTTCGGTTAGGGGATGTATCTCCAACCGTTTTCAAGTGAACTTAAAACTATTCCTAAAA
>JAHBCN010006781.1:0-46944 GCA_019359885.1 Listronotus oregonensis
AAAAGCTAAAGACATTTTTTTTTCAAAAATTCGATCTCCTTAATTCTTAATTTAAAAGGGCTGTTTTTGGGGAAAATGATAGTCAATAATAAAACCTTGAGCTGACGAAAATGAAAAATTCCCCATAAATAGTTTTTATTCAATCGCACTTTAACCAATAACGCCCTTATCTTGCAAGTGCCTTGAATATTAGGCGAATGGTCCTTTTTTAATTTTTAAAAAAAGGGGTTTTTAAAGGGGTTGAGATTAAAAGCTAAAAAATTGTATATCTCACATTTTTATATTAGTCCGGAGAACATTTTAAAAAACGTTGGGGTAACCCCCTAGGGGGTTCGAGCGAAAATTCGCGAGATACGAATTTTTGAAAAAAAGTCTGTTTTAAGCGTTTTTCCGGCTTTTCTCGTAGGTTCTTGTAGAAGGGGATATCTAAGAATTAAAATCTATACCATGCCGAAGGGCGCCTTTACCTTGGGGTGGTTGCCAAACCATCTTGAGAGGGAAATTTTTAAAAAAATTTTTGACCACAGAAATCGAAAAAAAAATGATTTCCAAGAAAAAATTTTTTTTATGTTTTTTTTTAAAAAATGCATACGTTTCGAGAAATTTGCGTTCAAAAGTCGGCATTTTCCCCGTTGATAAAATCAACGTTTTTAATGGTTTTTTTTGAAAATTTTTTTTGGTAATTATGAAATTTTAAAAAAAATTTGTATATAAAAAATTTTTAACAAAAAAAAACAAATAAAATGTTTTTTTTTAATTGCTGGGGGCCCCAATGAAACCCAAAAGTTGTGGTTTGTTAAAGGTTATTTTAACCCAACAAACACAAAGTTTCAAAGGCAAATAACAAAAAATCTACTTTTTTGAGGAAAACTAATAATAATTTTTGAAGATTTGCAAAGCCTTTTTTTTAAAAAAGGTATGTTTTAAAAAAAGTTGAGTGATTTAAAAAATTAAAATAAAGTTAGCCAAAAAATTTTTTGAGTAAAAAAATCTTCGAAAACAATCCCATAATTACCACCCTAATTAAAACGACTCGTACCCCCTTTTTTTTAATTCTCTTTATCTATATATCATAAATGCATTCTTTTTAAAAAGTTGTTTTTTTTAAAAAATGCTAAGGGGAAAATAAATTTTTTAAATTTTAAAAAAAAAATTAAATTTTTTTTGAAAATAACTTGAAAACTGGGAAGATACAAAAAAATTACTAAGGTATCAAATTGTATTTTTTTAATTAGAAATATTTTCCTTTTTTTTTTAATTTACTGCATGACCGAAAATAAGTGAGATTTAAACTTTAAAAAAGGGGTGTTTAATAAGACGACCCCCAACTTGTTTCACCTTTAAAACCTGTTTTTTTTTAAGGGTCTTAAACAGTTTTAATATATAGGATCTTATAGTTTTTTAAAAAAACAACAAAATGGTTTTTAAATGACTTATTATCACAAAAACTAAGGGGGTTATGTTAAAAAAAATTTTTTTTTTACATTCTAAAAGCGATTTGAGGGTTTTTTTTAAAAAAATTCAGGTTTTTTTACTATTTTTTTGCATTTTAATATTGTAAGGGGGGTTTTTTGAGGAAAAAAAAAGGAAATTTAAAAAATTAGAAATTTTTTTTAAAAAAGAAAATTTTCTAATTACGACTTGTGAAAATATTTAAATTTTTTTGGATAAATTTTTTTTTTTTCATTAAATCATAATGTGTTGGTTTTAAGGGGGGTTGGGGAAAAGGGGTTTAAAATGTAAAAAAATTTTTTCAAAAATTAAATACCTATTTTTCAATTTAAAAAAACCCTAATTTTATGTGACTTAAGCTTTAATATAAAAGTTTTGAATTTTTTGGGGAAAAAGGGGTAGTTTTCACCCCTAAAAAAAAAAACCTATCTTCAGCATAACGAAGATTTTGAAAAAAGGGGGAAGTTAAGTTTTAAATTTTTAATTTTCCCTGAAAAAAAGGGTAATATATTAATTTTTTGGGGTATAATATTTTTTTTAAATAATAAAAAAGGATTGTTTTTTTGGGGGGGTAAAATGAAAAATTTTTTCAAAGGAACAAAATACTATTTTTTTTAAATTTTTGAGTCCAATTTTACTTAATTAAAATTTTTTTCTATAGTTTTATAGGTTTATATATAAAGGATAGTTTTTACCCCTAAAAAATAAAGAGCGCCTATGGACATAATATAGTTTTTTTAAGACGGGGGTATTTAAAAATTTTTATCACAAATTTTTATTCAAATCTATGCTTTTTTAAAAAAAATTTAAGAGGTTTTCAGTTTTTTTCCCCTTGTTTTCTGGACTACAACTGTTTCCGAAAAAACGTCGCTTTATTTACCCTGCTAATCTCCTAAGTTCTGACGGGTTGAATATGAAATAGAGACTTTACGGAGCCGACGTTTTCAACTAAAAGTTTAAGTTTTTAATAAAACTATGATGTTGGTGATCACCAAAAAAGGGAACAATAAAATATCATATTTAAATAATTACCGAGACATGATGTCTGTTGAAGCAATGACACCATAACAGCTTTACCCTTAGCAAATAAAAGAAAGCATCAACCTGTTCAATATTGCTTTAACCAGTCTATACAATATGTACGGATTCTTATCTCATGAAGCCAAAGAATAATTTGTTATTTATTTTGAAGTATCATGCACTCATTGTCATCGTCTGATGCCCTCTTTATTTCGTTTTATTAAACGACAACAAAGCACAGTTCTGTCTGGGTCTTTTCCACTTTGTTATCAGTCAAGACCGGCGATCTTTTGATTTTTATCCAGTGGCGTGGTGGATAACAATTTCTAATAGTACAGTGTAGGGGGGGAAAAAAGGTGTATGACCTCCTGATTTGTTTTGCAGTTTTAATTTTTATGAAAATTTGAAATTGGTTCCTTTTTTCCCTTTTTAAATCAAAGTTTATATATGCTTATAGTGTGATTTTTATTTTTAGGAGGTAAAAGTCACAACTAACCACAACTAACCACAACTAACACATTCACAGCGACATCGAGGGGGTTTTCCCCCCCCTCCTACGTCAGTCGTGACGGTCGGGCCTAACAGGAAATATGTAACGATTTCGATAAAAAAAATTACTTCAAAAATTGTATATTAGAACCAGAGCTGTCGCAATTACTTTTAAAAACGTAATTCAATTACAATTACCAATTACTAGCATGTTTGTTAAAAGTAATTTAATTATAAATTAAAACTAAAAGTAAAAATTGGGGATTTTTACCCCCAAATTTAAAAATTGGTACCACATATATTAAAAAAAGATACAGTAAAAAAAAAAAAAAAATTTATAAAGGGGTTTTCCAAGCTAACATTTTTGCGTTGGCTTACATGAATCAAGCTAGTTCAAAACAAAAATCACTAAATAACCTAGTAATGGATTGAAGGCGTTTCAATTTTTGTATTAAATTTTTTGTGTTTGGGTGTGTTATTTCCGTGTTTTAAAAAATTAGTAAAAATTTGAGATTTCCCAGTGTTTTTATTATTTTTTTTTTTGAGTGGAACACTTTTCTTTTTTTATATTTCATAATTTATTTTATTTTTGACTAAGTTTTTATTTTTATTGGTTTTAAGAAAAAACCACTAGAATAGATATTTTTAAAGTATGAATCACAGTGATTACTGTATTTCCAGTTCGGAAAAGCTTTGAAACCCACTTCAGAGCTGTGATGAGTCGGAGATAAGAAAATATAACCTAATATATATTTCTTGAAAAATGATGCTGTCGGAATAGTGATCTTGCATAAGGTAAAATAACTCGTTTTAATAGTATCATTATCTAAAAACACATCCTCAGTTGTGAGAAATATTTTAAAATTTAAATATATTTATTAATATATTTTTTAGGATCCCATAGTGGCAGTTGCTGACAATACAAGTATAAGAAGCAAAATATGAAATTTATAAGTAACTTAAGCTTAATGGAAAAACCCAATGTGCAGCGCATAAAAAGGAAATTTTTAAAAGGTTTTATGTAAAATGAAGATCTAGGAGAAAATAAAAATCTTTGGGTGTTTCTCAATGAAAGATGGATCTTCTTGAACAGCTCTTTCTGCAGGTCTTGGCAGGATGATGATGTATATTTCAGTGGCAAGGTAAAACATTCTCATTACTAATTATACGCTAAAAAAAAGTAATTTCCTTTCATTTAAAAAAAATTGATGGTCCCATTTTTGTAAATCCACAAGGTGAAGCACTTTTACAATCCTCTAATAAAATTTTGTTTGGCCTTATAAATTATCACAGTTTTACAAAAAAAGGTTCCTCTTGCACACCGACAAACTGTAGAAGACCTGTTTCTTTTTTATTTTTACGGCTTCTGCTCCGAAGCATTAGCTGTCGTTATTTTATTCTTTTGCATATCCTAATTAGAGCAAATTGAAATCTCCAAATGCATTCCTTTATTGTCACCCACATTTCCCACTTTTTCCGCACCTTCATCTCTAGGTTTCGAGATTACAAAATTTAAATATATTTAGTAGGTGGTAGAGGAGCTTTCCTCGCCTGAGGCGTACCACCCCACTTGCCCTTTAAAGGACTCGTGAAGTCTTAGTACGTTTGAGTTCTGGGCGGTAAGTCAGTTTTCCTTCTTCCTCCTCCTTCTTTCTCTTTTAGTTTTCCTTCTTCTCTTTTTCTTTTTCTTTTCCTTTCTCTTTCCACTCTACTAAAATTTGGAAATAATGATGATGGCCACCCAACGTAAAGTTATCCGGAGGTAAAATACCCCTCCATTCGGTTCTCCGGGCGGGGTACATTTGGGGGCCACCATCGAAAAGTCTGATATCGTTTACAAATATATGTGGGCTTAACTCTAACGTGAACTCTGTTCACCATTATCTTCAATCCTCCAAACCCACATACTATTTCTTACCGAAACCCAAATAAGTCCCAAAACAGCAACCAACCACCTCCTTTTCCCGAGGTTATGAACTCATTTATCTTTCGACCCCATGGGGCGTTTTGCTTAGTTCGCAACGACCTGGCTTGTGTTGGGTTTAACCGAATAGTAGCCTGATATTCTTTGGCTTAAACTTACTTTCAGATCTTCTACTAAATTCATCTCTGTATATACCGGTCCCCGTCTGACAATTCCTACAACGAGTTCTTTGATTTCCTTTCAATAAAATCGACAATATTTTTCCCAGTTTCCATTGGGGTAATCGTCCTCGGGGATTTTAATGTTCATAAAAGGATTGGCTAGCTCCAAAAAACTGATACACAAGGCAAAAGCAGAAAATTTCGCAATCAGCAACTCGCTCCCAATCTAATTATGGAACCTACCTACTTTTCAGGGTTCCCACCCTAATTCTAACCCCTAGATCTCTTTCTTACTTCCACCCCCGAACTCTATCAAGCATCAGTAACTGCCCCCTTTCCCCCTTTTGGTCCCGATATTCCACTCATTTTGAGGCAACTGAAAGCATCCGCCACGAACCTCTGGCACTACAATTCGGCCGACTGGGGTGGCTAAGAGATTTCTTTGCCAGCTACCCTTGGAATCCTCCTGCTTTTCTACTCACGATCCTTAAAATATGTAAACAAATTAGAAACAATTCAACTAGGCTTGAGACCTATATTCCCCACATAAAAAGAACCCCATAACTTCAAATCACAAACCGTGGTTTTCTAAATCCTGTGACAAAGCCAAACAAAACTTCAAGCCCACAAAAAGTTTCTTCAAAACCCCAGTCCCGAAAATCGACAGGCTAGCATCGAAGCAAAAATAGTATAATCAGACCATTCAGAAGCAAAAGACCTTTTAACAATCGAATAAAAGATAAAGTTCTCTCTTGCTCAAATGGCAGTAAAGCTTTTTTGGTCCTTTCCCAAAAAATTAGTCAGAACTTTTGCACAAATTCTTTTCCACCCCTAATCTCTGAAGATGGAATTGTCTCTACCTCCAAAGGAAAAGCCGAACTATTTGCCAAACAATTTGCTGCCAATTCTACGCTTGATCCTCCAAATCTTTCTTCCAACCGTTGTCCCTGTTTCTCATAAAATGTCCGTATATTTTTAAAGTCAAACAGATCAAGCGTATTCTTTCTTCTCTTAATACTAAAAAATCGTCTGGGCTGGATGGCATACCACAATCGTCTTAAAAAATGTGCTCCCGAGCTTGCCCCCCTCGCCTCTTTCAATCTCTTACGACACGGGCATTTTTCCCGGAAGTTAAAGCTGCACGTGTGCAACCTGTCCCCAAAAAAAAGGGTCCAAAAGTCTCCCTTCTAACTATAGACCTATATCTCTTCTTTCAGTTGTTTGCAAGGTAATGGAAAAATTCATTAATTCCCAAATCTTAAAGTATCTGGAAAAACATAGGATCTTACATAATAGACAATATGGATTCCGTCACGTAGATCCACAGCTGATCTTCTTTCCTTTGTCTACACAACTGGAACAAGTCCCCTAAATTTCTTGGTGAATCCCAGATCTTCTCTTGACATATCCAAAGCTTTCGATGGTCTGGCATGATGGGCTTCTTAACAAACTTCCTTCTTACGGTCTTCCACCTAAGCTTTCTTTGCCCGTTTCCTTTCAATCGACGTATATCAGTTAGTGTAGATGGTCATTCCTCCAGCTTCTACAAATTAATGCTGGGGTGCCCCAGGGCTCAGTGCTGGCACCCCGTTTTTTAAATTAACGATCTTCTCTCTTCCACAATCAACCCCATTCATAGTTTTCTGACGATAGTACCCTCCACTCTAGTATTCAATTTCTTAACCACCGTTAATTCTGATTTTGAAAACAAGCGCAGGTCAATGCAGATATCTCTTTCACAAGACCCAAATTTCTTGGATTGGGGCGCCAAAAATCGTGTTCAGTTTAATGCCTAAAAACACAGTCATTTTCGCTGTCGCGAAAAAGTCTCGAATGCTCATCCCTTAATATGAGCGGCCAAGTTCTGGAGAAAAAAAGGGGTCGTTTAATCTAGTCGGCATTCTTTTGAGAATAACCTCAACTGGCAAAAACACATTTCATCCATAGCTTCGGCGCTTAAAAAAATGGATTCCTCTTTCAGCCAGAAAATATTTCTCTTCTTCCAATCTGTACACTCTGTATGTATCCCAAATCGACCCTCTTTGGAATATTGTTCCATGTCGGGGGAATGGCGTCCCCTACAACACTTAGCATTCTGGACTCCATTCAAAAAAGGTGTTCGTCTTATTAATGATCCAACGCTCACAGAAAGGCTTCCTCTTCTTGCCCATCGTCGAGCTGTTGGGGATCTTCGCTCTTCTTAGGTATTTTCCGGCTTCTGCTCAGAGGAATTGGCCATTTATTCCTTCTCTGGCAGCTCCCAACAGAGCAACACGTAGTGCAACTTTTATGCATCCCAAGTTCAGTTAAGAGGCCCCGAACCCCGCTTTTTCGTTCCTTTATTCCTAGAGTGTCAAGACTATGGAACCTGCTGCCAGAAAGTTTTTCCTTCTCCTCCCAATCTCCAAAAATTTAAGTCCCTTGTGAACAAACTCCCCCCACCACACTGAGCACCCACGGTACGTTGGTACTTAGGCATAGGCCTTCGTGGACTGTCCCAAGATAAAAAAAAAGTCCCTTATCAGTAATTTACTTTTTACTTCACTCTAGACACTCGTATAATGTGAACACTAAGACTTCAAGCATAAGGGGTATCCTGAGAAAAAATAAATATATAACAGATTTGGTAGATACCTCAGTTAGGGTCTGTTTCATACATAGGACATATGATTAAACCTGTAGCTCTTAGACAATATTAAACTACAGAACACACTTGCTGCATTAAACATTAAAGTATATTTAATTAAATCACTATTGAAATACTTATATTTTCCTCAGATACATGATTCTCCTTTGGTTCCGAAAAAGGATGTTGATGGGCCAGAAATTTTTAAATCAAAAACAAAAAACAGGAGATTACCATGGCGAGCTAAAGCTGAAAATTTTGAGAAGTGGGTTAGAGATGATCTACTACCTAATTTTAAAAGGCCTTTATTAGTCATTTTAGATAATGCCAGCTACCATAGTAGGTTGTTAGAAAACTGGCCAAATAGTGGCTGGAAAAAAAAAAATATGATTAAATGGTTGGAAGACCATAATATTCTTTTTTAAAATCGGCACAAAATAGATTTTGTGGTGCTTGATTCAGCGCCTACCAAAATCCCAAATCTTATGTCGTCGATGCTTTTATTCAGAAGGCTGGTCATTAAGTGCTGCGCTTGCCTCCATATCATTGCGTATTCAATGCTATTGAAATGACATATGATATATATAAAATATATATATATAATATATATATATATATATATATATATATATATATATATATATATATATATATATATATATATATATATATATATATATATATATATATATTTTTATATATATAATAAATAATTAGCAGTTTCGACTACATTTATTCCTATTTTATGGGACCAACATTATGAGTAAATAATTAATAAATGGTACTAAAAATCATTTACAAGTTATCTTCTTTTTACTTTTTAGCTTTTCTTTATTAAACTACCTTGTTGCTTTTAATAAAAAACTAAATATTAAATGACTTTCATTTAAACACATTACATCAATGGCCACAGTAGTTGCCAAAATGCTTGGACTCACAAGCATCCATTTAAGTCCAGCTGCTAAAACGCCAACCTCCCACTTTGTCTGCTCTCTTATTTTAAAAATGTGTCTAGACTAGTATCTGCTGCGTGCAGATTGCATAAATTATTCTTTCGTCATTCCATATATGTTTGCTTTTCTCATAAAAATCCCTGATGAACACTGCCTTAAACACACCTTCCAACGTTTTTGATAAATTTATTTTATAAAATATAAGCATCTTATTGTGTTAATGATACTCTGACTAAATAAATGATTATTACTGTTTTGTTTTATTTATTTTATAATTTAATATAGGAAGCAGCTAATTAAGTTATATCAGATGAAATAAATCGACTTATTTTTAGGCATCTTTAAAAAATAATAAAATTGCACAAGGGATATCAAACAATCCCTTATGGTGAGATATTTCAATTTAACTGAAAAGAGTTTTCCTGCAAATATAACAAAACATAACAAATCCATTTGTTATTCAGAAATAATGTACACTATTTTACATTTTTTTACGTACCTAAGCGCTCTAATTCAAGGTGTATTTTGGGACTAAGTGTGTACAAAAAGTGTAAAATAGTGTAAACTATTTCTAAATAACAAACATTTAAAAACAACTATTAATCTGCACTATATAGGCCAAATGATAATTTTTAATAAAACATTATGGCCAAACATCAAGCTTTCACAATTCATGCAAATGTATGAAAAGAGTAAGAAAAAAAAATACTGATAAATTTTTTAGTTATTGCTTTTTCCTTTATGGCTTTGGCCAAAATCTCTCGGCAGTTTCTTTCCAATTAAATTAAATGATTTTTGAATTTTTTAGTCTAAAATTTAATTTTTAAAAAAATTTAAAATGTCGGTAAAAATGAAAAAATTAAAAATTTTCCCAAAGGGGGAAATCAAAAATTAACTTTATAGGTAAATTTTTAAATTATTTTCTAAGGTAATTGAGTTACTTGGGAAATTTTGATTGAATCAAAACAATTACCAATTACGATTACACTATTTTTCTAATTCAGGGCTGTCCAAGTGCAAGTGTTCCAAGGGCCGCTTTAAAAAAAATGGGGTTTGGAGGGCTACAATACAAAATACTTTATATGCAACTTTATCGGTGAATTTTCATAGGTATGGTATAAAAAGAAAAAACGCGTTTGTATTATTATTTTAGTTTATTTAAAAAACAGCAAATCACAAAAAAATTAGTGGGAAATTTAAGACTGATGGTTTTCACTAACTACATCAATATTTACTTTAATATTTGTTGTTGATTTATCAGAGAGGGAATTTTGACTCGCAAAGATACGGGCTTCCCAGCATTGAGCCCAGTGTAAGTTTTAAGTTTCGCAATTTGGGGTATCGTTCTTCTGGCAGCAACTTGAAAAAGTCCAATCCAGTTTCAATTATTCCTTGGTAAAAAGGATCTGATTGCAAATCACACAATTCCAATAATTGAAGGTCTGCTTTGCTTACATTTTCAACTGAAATTGTAAGGGGCTGAGAGTTGGTACGTACCTAAAGTTTTGTTTTACATAGCTTTGAAGAGCAAATCACGTAGGTGACGTCCCCCATTCTCGAAACTTTGAGTAAACGGGTTTCTGGCGCTTTTCATGACTCTTTTAGGCATAGCAGACATTATGTTGGCAATTTCTTCCTGGATGTTGTTCTTAAAGGCTACTTGGACGCTTCACATAAACACGGGATTTCAAAAAACCCCATAGAAAAAAATCACAAGCGAATAAATCGGGAGATCGTGCCGGCCATTGCAAATCGCCCCTGATCAAAAAAGGAAGTTATGCTGCCGCGCCAGAAATCGGTTTACTCAATGTATCGAGAATGGGGGACGTCACCAACGTGATTTCCTTTTTAAAGCAATGCAAAACAAAACTTTAGGTATGTACCAACAATGTAAAAACCAAATTAAAACCTTCTAATTCATACCACGCGTTTTATTAAGTTTTGAAAAAGGAAGTTATGCTGCCGAACCCTATAGAAATTTCTAAATCCGCACCTGACCCAAGAACAACCTCACGCCGATTAAAGATTGAATAAACACTCGTAAATAATCGCGAAACACATTTAAAAGGACAAAAACTCCAACAACAGTTAAGAATAATCACTTACGCCACCACATCGGCAAGAATGCGGATACACACTGTGCGGTTACCGATGCGTTGGAATGCTTACCTGCAAGAAAAAAAAAACATTAATTATTTTATAGGTCTATAAAATCGTACGATACAAATAAAATTAATAAATTAGCAAAATACATAATTTTTAGCCTGTATTTTTTGTTATAATTAGTTAATGTTATAACGGGTGTATCTAGTTCTGTAAATGGAAATATTTCCAGAGGAAAATTTTCCATGGATATGGAAATATAGGAAATTTTTGTGTTTCGAAAATATCGAAAAAAAAAATAAGAATGCGGTTTTAAAGGATCAAAACAAAAATTTCTATATATTTTTTATACTTTTGGTGCTGTACAAATTTCACACTAAAAAACTAATTTTCGAAAAAGTACGTATATTATTACGATTAGAAATATTAAAATCTTGATTTTGGGGATTCACCGATTATTGCTTGTTGGCTATTGCTTGCTTTAGAAGAAGTTTCATTGCACTCTCATGAAGACGTCATTTATGCTGAATACAATGTCGAAGGTGTGGATGATATCGATAAAGATATGCGTCCTGATCAAGTTGTACAACTTGTGTCTCGTGGTCGGGTGTAATTACTTTTTTGGACATTTCAATGTTTTCTTCGAATTTTTAATACTTAAATTTTTATTCATATTAATGGTTTTTGCGTTTTAACTTTTGGATGGCAATTCCACTCATGTATAAATAACTCTATTTGAAATGTCAAACATCGAAATTTACTTTCGAATAAAAGGGAAAAGGTTACTGGCTTAAAAATCGGTAAGTTTACGGTTTAATCAATCGTGTCGTTCATTGTTACCTCAGTAGCCACTGTATTTTATCTTGTTAATTAATTATTATTTTGCTTTTAGCTTTGTTTCATTCACGCAATTGTCTTACACAATACCATTTGTACTTAGATTTTGAGAAACTTTTATTAAATGTTTGGTTTTTTGAGTTTTGTTTATTTTATTTCTTTATTTTTATTACTAGAAATCAGAGCTGTCAAAACTTAAAGAACTTCAAGTAAAATTTTACTTGAAGTACTTTTTTGTACTTCAAGTATTTTACTTCAAGTACTTTTATTAGGAGGGTACTTGTACTTGTACTTGATTAGTTTTTATGAAGATACTTGGATTTTTACTTGATTTGACCAAGTAAATTACTTGAAGTATTTATTTAAGTACTTAAAGTATTACGATGTACTTGAAGTAAAAAAGTACTTCAAGTAAAAAAAAACTTGAAGTAAAACAATACTTCAAGTAAATAAAAAGTACTTGAAGTAAAAAATCAACCAAGTACTTGAATTTACACGCCTTAGATAATCGTACAAACAAGTTAAAACAAGAAATACGCGCAACCGCTGCTGTTTCTATTGTATTGCATTACAGCGCTCATTTGAATTGGATCCAACAGCAAGACAAGTGTAACAAGTGTAAAATCCTTTATTTTGATACCCAATTTGTTATATTTAATAATGATTACTAACAGCCATTTTTCATGACAATTTTATTATCGAACGCATTCAGGATACGAAACAGTTTCCAAATCACTCCGAAAATGTCAAAACGTCAGTTCAAGAATATTCTATTGGTGCGATTTGACGTTTGATGGACGGTTCCCCACTATTTTGTATTGTAAATGCGTATATATCATTTGAACGAAAACCCTGTATTTTAAAAGGCAACAAACAAAATTTTCATAATAAAATGGAAACGACATCAAAATTGAAGTTAGGTTGTTCTGACTTGATTTTGTGTTGATGCGAAATTAAATATTTCGCCAAGATATGACTAGATGTATCGGATGCCAATGGGTGCCAACGCCAACCCGTTGGCAACACAGAAAGAAAAAACCCATTTTGGGAAAAACCAATATTTCCTATAATAGTTTAAGGCCCAAGCGCTCACCCGAGTACGGCATTGTAAGCCTATTGCCATAAATTTACATACGAAATTTTACATTATTTCGGACATCGGATGCATAAGATCCCAACTTAAAACGGGACACTTAGCAACCCTACTTGTTTTCCTAACTATAGTTTTTACCGACTGGCCTACTTTCCAATGACGTAGCGCTAAGTCCTTAGAGCTTTTAGGAGTTGTTGGAAAACCCCGTTTTGAGGAATAAACCCTCTAACTTCCTTACAAAAAATACTACTTAAGTATAATTTGTTTTACCTGAAGTACTTTTAATTACTTCAAGTACTTTTATTTACTTCAAGTACTTTGGTTTACTTCAAGTACTTTGGTGTACTTCAAGTACTTTGTTTTACTTCAAGTACTTTGGTTTACTCCAAGTACTTGCATTTACTTCAAGTAAAATACTTGGGTGGTACTTCAAGTACTTTTTCAATTTACTTGAAAATGCAAGTACATTTTAATGAATACTTGGTACTTGTACTTAAAGTAATTTTTAAAAAATCATAAACTTGGTACTTGTACTTGAGTACTATTTAAGAGTACTTTGACAGCTCTGCTAGAAATACATAAAGTTTTTTCAGCTTGTATTTTTTATTGTTATAATTATTTAGTGTTTTAACGGGTGTATCCGATCTGGGCACACTATAATACGGTTTATTCTATGACACTCTTTTGGCACCATTTTAATGATCTACTTGGACGATTTATTCTTGCTTTGTACACTCGAGGTTCGCACACCTCAAAAATTTTCCCCCAAATATTCTTATTTCGTACACAAAATTAATTATTCGGTTTTTGACATCTCGTTTCATACACCAAAAACTGAGGTAGGTTCCTATCTCTGATGGTTCATAAAATATGGTAAAATGATTTAAAACTAAGTTTATAACTTAATATCAAAATATTTATTGCTTACATATAAGATACAGAAATATAAAATATTTATTTGGATAATAGTGATATTAAAATAATCTTATAATAATATATGTTTTAACTATCTACCTAAACGGAAAAGTTTACTGTTCCTACTTTTAGTGATTTATCATGTCTGAAATATAACTGAAGAAAATAAGAAGCCGCTTTAACTAACTAGAACTAACCAGGACCGACCAGAACTAAGGTCTTTCGTACACCTCAAAAATTTTCCCGAAATATTCTTATTTCGTACACAAAATTAATTGTTTAGTTTTCGACATCTCGTTTCATACACTAAAAACTGGGGTAGGTTCCTGTTTCTGGTGGTTTGATAAAATATGGCAAAATAATTTAGAACTAATTTTATGACTTAATATCCAAATGTTTATTGCTCACATATAAGATGCAGAAAAATAAAATATTACTTTGGATAATAGTGATAATAAAATATTCTAATAATAATATATGTTTTAACCATCTACCTCAAGGGAAAACTTTACTGTTCCTATTTTAGTGATTTATCACATCTGAAATATAATTGGGGAAAATAAAAAGCCGCTTTAACTGACCATGACCGACCAGGACTAAGAGCTTTTAAATGTGTCTAAATAATCCATCCGTAGAAGTTATTAACAAAATTTTAACAATTTTTAATATTGCATTTATTTGGTTGGTTATTTGGATCGTCACAATGGTCGGTGTACGAAACGAGAAGCATAAAATTGATGAAATAATTATAAAACGCAACAAAAACAAAACCCATTTTTGGCTATAAAAAATCAAAAAATTAAGATATCAGATTTTTTTTTATTTTGTTGGACGGCATATTTATGACAAAAAAAATTACAACTTAACGATGAAAACCTAACGAGAACTAACCAGGAACTAACCAAAACTAAGTAATAGTTTGAAAGGTGTTAGTTCTGGTTAGTTTTTTCTATAAAAAAAACTTTATTTTTGTTAAACGGCAAAAGATAACCTTCAATAATACCAAATTATTATAAAACATCTGGCAACGTTGCTTATTCAAGCAGATACACATTAAAATATGAGGTCGGCCATACCTCCAGTATATTTTATATGCATCAAATTTTGGCGACATACCGCGTTGAACATTGTTAGGACAGTTAACATACCGGTTTATTTTCGCGAGAAGCGGTAACGTAGGGGAAGGTGTTCTGTCGTCAGTATCTACGTCATTACTTTGTACCCAGTATCTACCGCTATCGCCACTAGTCAGGAGGAGCGTTAATAATGGTTATGTCAAATTTAAATTTAAAATTTAAAATTTGCGGCTTTTCCATTGTTTTGGTTCTGTGATGTTTTTTTGCTATGGTTTAACAACTATTTGGATTGCAGATTTTTTGGTTTATTAGTTAATTCCCAAATGGATGAATTAATACAATTATATTACAATCATAAAGGAAAAATTTACTTATTATAGTTGACTTGGAAACAGCTAATATCTTATTAAATGAAAAATTTGGTTTATATATTATCTTTTCGACTTATTTCTTAACTCTCCAAAGACCTTACATTTAAATTTAACCATAAAAGTGTATTAAACCATTAGTAGTAAATTGACATACGTAAACCGTTTCGTTTTTGCGAGGATAGGCGGGTTAAACACGGTTAGAATGGTGGGGGAAAGAACTGCTATCAACCAGTAGTTAAAAACGGTAAGTCGCGAAAATATCCTTATGGAAAATAAAAAAAAATTACTTTGTGATGATGTGAGTGAACAATCAATATTTTCAGACCTTATGTTTTTTTTTCTCATGGAGTAACAAATAAGTTAAAAAAAAAAAATTATCATAATATAACTTCTTAAAAAAGTCCAACAAAGCTCTAGTTTATTTGTGTTTTATGTACAGGGTGTCTCAAATTCGATTCTCATCATTGTGATCTTTGAAAACTTGAAAAGATATGAGGTCGAATGCAGGCAAAGTTGCGCAATTTAATGCTGAGCAAAATGCCACCTGTCACGCAATAGCTTTAGCCCAAGTGTTTTAGCCTAAAAACATTTTTCCCCTTTTATTTGGCCGTTGGCAGCCTTTAAAAAAATATTATTATTTTATTTTTTTTTTATTAAAATTAAAAACAAAAAAATAGCAAAGGACAGTAAAGCTGAAGGGAGTAGCAGAGAGGCGTGCAAAAAATGCCCTAACTCATTTGCCGGAGAGTGGGGTTGGGTTAAACTGGGCGCCACTGCTTTTGGTGCCAGGCCTAGCAGAGACCTTCAAGATTTAATTGGGAACTCTCGTTCAACTTTACTACCACTCAAAGACAAAAAAAAATTTTCTAAACAATATTAACATTAGAAAAAGGAGACACTAGGCGGCAAATAAAACACTATATTTAAAACAACTAGTTAATAAAATTTTTATTATAAATTTGTAATTTAAAAGTTAAAAGTTTACACAAAAAAATTATTCAAAATAAAATGGTGAATGCGCTGGGTTATAAGTTACAAAATTTAAATTTAAAATTTTAAAAAGTTTATAAAAAATATATATAATCGAGATAAAATGGTAAATGCGCTGAATAACTGTTAAATTTTCTATACTACGATGAAAAGAAAATTAAATATTATAAATATAAGTCTACAATTTATAAAATATATGAAATATAAAAAAATATATAAAATACCGCTTAATTATTTACCAATAATTTAGTAAC
Source organism: Listronotus oregonensis (assembly GCA_019359885.1). Classification (NCBI taxonomy): domain Eukaryota; kingdom Metazoa; phylum Arthropoda; class Insecta; order Coleoptera; family Curculionidae; genus Listronotus; species Listronotus oregonensis. The sequence continues at coordinate 16,265 of JAHBCN010006781.1, forward strand.
CAGGTGCACCATTTGAAAACCAAAAAAAATATAAAGATTTACCAAAAAAAAAATATTACAATAAAAATAAAAGAAAGGGCCGCAAATAATTTAAAAAATAAACAATGTGGTAAAAATTTAAACGGTAGAGTCCTAAATTCTAAATTGAAAGGTTATAAATAAAAATTGTTAGTTAGTTAATCATAATGTTGCCTGTTTTTGTCGATTCCAAGTGATAGCGTGTGTGCCAGCCACTACACCGTGAAGAGCGATGGTGTCCAAAACTACAAACAACACATTAACAGTTGGTCACTATCTCTGACCCGTCCCAAGAAAACTTCTACCAAATTGATGGCCCCTCCAAACCAAAACGAAAACCGTTTCAAAATTAATTAATGGCCCAACAGAATAATGGCCCGCCCGAAGAACCCCAAGATGTTAAGGGGTATTTTCAACTAACACGTGATCCCTGCGGCGTCGAACTCAAGTCCTGCAATGCGGGTTTCTTTCCCAGAAACAAAAAAAAAGGCAACGCAAACCAACAAAATTCACAAAAAACCCAAAAAGGTAACCCAAACCCGGAAAAAGATTTTTGGGAAATTTGCAGCACAAATCCTACAAAGATGGCTTGAATACCGTTAGCTGCAAATTCTCCTAGTTCTCGGCTTGAAGAATGACGTGCAAGTGACTAATCGTAAAACATGGCCGATAACCCTTCGTCCTTCTCAAAAAGCACCAATGGGCGCGCGCATCGCTGCTTATTCTAGGAATTTTCTCGCCGTACGCATTTTGAGTTGCCTACCCACGCTGCCCAAATAACAATGTTAATTTTTAGTACATAATACTACGAGGGGTAAAAGCAACGTAAAGCATAAGGTAGGATACCAAATACGATAGAAAAACAGAAGTAACCCAGCAATTACAATCAAATTTGGAGCCTTTTGCCAAAAATAAACTGCAAAAAAAAATGAAAACCGACCTGCATTAGGGTAAACAAACTAAATTATTAAAAACAAACCTAGGAATAAAAACTAACCGTGACACACCTTAAACGTTTTTTTAATTTTAAATTCTTATTGCTACTTGTTCTGCTCTACAAAACAGTGCTATTAGATTTACACATCGACGTCTTCAAGCTGCCATCATCTACTTTGTCTTTTTAAATACGGCCCAGATTTTTTTATTACGTATATTAAGAGCTTTTAGGATCCCAAAATTAAAAATGTCTTACACTTATTTGGAAAACTCATTTTAATGTTTTCCTACCAAAAATATATTCTCTGTCCCCCTCTAACAAATGGTTTTTTAATAAAATTGTCATTAATATGTCTTTTTCGAATAAGTGCGATACATCATTGGTTTTGGGACCTTAGAAGGTCCTAAAATACGTAATAAAAAATCCAGGGCCGTATTTAATAAAACAAAGTTGATAATGGCAACTCGAAGACAAAACATCGGTGTGTAAATCTAATAACATTGTAGGACAGAAAAAGTAGCAATAAGAATGTAAAATATATTTTGTTATATCTATTTAAATAGAGTCTTAAAAAATAAAACAAAAATCGCAAATAGTTTTTTTCCAAAAATCTTCGGAAGTATTTAAAACTTTTAAACTTTTAAGGTGGCATTTTAATCAGGATTAAATTGCGCAACTTTGCCTTCATTCGACCTCGTATCTCCTTAAGTTTTCAAGATTCCAATGATAAGAATCGAATTTGGGAAACCCTGTACTATGTTTCTCAAATTTAATTAAAAGGTATGAAGCATTCGCAATTTTTTTTGCTCAAAGTGTTTCAGAAATAATGAACTTTCGAATGTATAATCGAAAAATAACGAACTTCGTGGGTGGTTTTCTTAACAAGCACCTAAAATCGCAACATTATCCTCGGATTTGTAGCACCCTGTACTTAAAGGTCATCGCTCTAACATGTTACCATATTCCCAACCAAATTCTAATTACCGTCAGACCGCCTATTGTCTAATATGATAAACATCATCGAATGTCATCAACTATTCTTTTCAGCAATAATAGTAAATTCATTATGCAATAGACAAATTTATTGCGCTATCCTGACATTCACACCTGCACGACTGAATTATTCGTATCACACACTCACACGAAATAAAATAAAATAATTAAAATTTCAGACATGAAGCCAAATTTAATTTTGAGTGGCCGGTAATATAAGTGCATTAAAATAGACAAAACATAGCTTTCTAATTATTGTCAAAAAATGTTTTTTTGGTCAAGTTAGGGGTTTCAATCGGAATGAACAGAATAAGCTGAAAATTTGTATAAACCTTCATTTTTGCATTCTGAACGTTGTCTTGAAAGTGTTTTAAGGTCACGTGTGAACGTCCTTAGATATTTAATGTTAAAAGTCGCGAAAATCAGTTTTTGGAAAATATTTCGCTTCCTTTGCCCTAAATCGCATTTGCATTTATTATTAAAGTTGTAGAGAATCTTATTCTCTTCAACTTTAATAATAAATGCAAACACGATTTAAAGCAAAGGAATCGAGATATTTCCAAAAAACCAAGATTTTTGACAATATCTCAAGAGCGGTTTATTTGAATGGGGAATTCTGAAAACTTTAGTCGGTAAACAAAATTAAAATCAAAATTTTACCTTGGTCCTTTCGTTTAATCTTTCCCTTTTTACCGTTGCCCCTGTTCCTCATAAAATATCCGATATTATTTTTAAAGTCAAACAGATCAAGCGTGTCCTTTATTTCCTTATTACCAAAAAATCATCTGGGCTAGATTAAATACTAGCAATCGTTTTAAAAAAAATGTACTTCTACATCCATCTTAACTCGCCTCTTTCGAATCCCTTACGACGCAGGCATATTTCCGGAGAGCTGGAAAGCTGCACGTATGCAGCCTGTTCCCAACACAGGATGCAAAACTCTGCCTTTCATCTATAGACCTATATCTCTTTTTTCAGATGGTATTGAAAAAAAATCATTAATTTCCAAATCTTAAAGTATTTGAAAAACACAAAATTTCACACGACAGACAGTATGGATTCCGCCACAGAAGATCCACAGCTGATCTTCTTTCCTTTGCCTTACACAACTGAGACAAGTGCCTTCAGTTTCTTGGTGAATCCCAGATCGTTAACATATCCAAAGTTTTGGATCAGGTGTGGCATAATGGGCTTCTTTACAAACTTCCTTTCTACGGTCTTCCACCTAAGTTTCTTTTCTAATCGACGTATAACAGTTATTGTAGATGGTTATTCTCCCAGCTTTTGCAAAATTATTGCTGGGGTGCCCCAGGGCTCAGTACAAACACGAACTCTGTTTCTTCTTCATATTAACTATCTTCTCTTTTCAATCCTTATTATAGTTTTGCTGAAGATAGTACCCTTTACTGTAATATTCAATCTCTTAAGCCACCTGCAAGTCTCATTTGGAAAATAAGCGCAAGTCAAAGCAGATATTTTTTTACAAGACCTAAACTAATCTGAGATTGTGGTGCCAAAAATCTTGTCCAGTCTAATGCCTCCAAAACACAGGCATGTTCGCAGTCACGAAAAAAGTCTGCCAATGCTCATCCGTTACATATGAGCGGCTAAGTTCTGCAAAACAAAGAACCATTTAATTTTGTTGTTCTAATCTCTATACTATGTATGTATCCCAAATCAGACCCTCTTTAGAATACTGTTTTTATGTCTGGCGTCTCCTAGCACACTAAGCATTCTTAACTCCATTCAAAGAAGATCTCTTCGTCTTATTAATGATCCCACACTTACAGAAAAGCTTTCTTCTCCTCTCCACCCACGGGTTGTTGTGGATCTATCGCTCTATTAAAGATATTTTCGGCTTTGCTCCGAGGAGTTGGCCAGTATAATTCCTTCTTTGGCAACTACAAATAGAGCAACACGTAGCGCCACATGTATGCATTTTTTACAGTCTTACTTAAGGGGCCCCGAACTTGCCACTTTGTTCATCCCTAGAGTGTCCAGACTATAAAACTTGGTACCAAGGAAATTGTTTATGGAAGCCCAATGCCATGGCCTATTCGATCAAAAAATGTCCGCCCACTGTAAAAATATCTGTCATTAAGGTACCCTTATGATTTTGCGCAGTAACGAAATTCCACAAAATTTTGTTGAAAAATCACTGTGTAGGTAGGCAACACATTATACTTTGGACCAGAGCCGGAGTCTTTCGTTTTCATGTGCGACGGCGCGGCGAGTATGACACCATACCCGCGCTGTGCGGTCGTCCCATCATCTCTTCCACGCGAATTTATTTTGTGGTTGCAGATGTTTTTTGGAATAATAAAATCCTTCCTATTTTGGGGATTGGTATTTATTAAATGTGACTATAATGTTTTGTTACTTATAATATCGTAACAAAATGCCTAAAGGTTGTATGGTTTTGTCTTGCAAATCCAAGGGTAGCATACCCGGCATTTTTTATTTTAGGAAACTTTTTCTTATTTTAAAATTAGGTGCTTTTTATAAGACGCAACGTCAGGTAACCTTAGTCTTGGTGGATAGTCCCAAGATTTGAAAAAATAAAAAATGCTTATGTAAGGGTAACACTATTTTATTGTTCTTTTATACAAATTATAATTTATACAATATTGTAGGACCCTAAAAAACAAACAACCAGTCGAAATTATGGTAATTTTTTATTTTTCTTGACCCTCGCCGATTTTGATGATTTTTTTCATACGGAGGCGCTCATTATAAATCTAAAGTCAGTTTTTTTTGACAACGTTTTATTTTCAGACATTGATTCCTAAATATGATAATTAAATTAAACTCATTTCCACTATCTTGCCTCCTGTTTTATCACAAAATTGGTGATAAGTACAGGGTTATTCATTTAAAAGTAAACAGAGCTTTATTTTTGAACTTCCCTGTATTTTTTAAAAAACAAATATAGCCATTTTGTGTATTTTTTTCCGTATAATTTAATAATCTAATCAGAAAAATATTTAAAACAAAAGCAAGAGTTACAGCACGAGTGACGTATTTTCTAAAAAGAATATCCCGTATATTTTTATATCAAAAGATAGAGATTTTCACGAGGAATTCGGTGATTTAGGGGTTGCTGGGTTTATTTTCTGCGGTTCTGCTGAAATTGTCTTAAAACTGCACTGTCAAAGTCAAGAATTATAAAAATACGTTTATTACTTTTTGGAGTTGTTATATAATCAGTGGATTGGACGTTATACACTATTAGATGGCGCCTAATAGTCCAGATATTACCATTTTGGACACTTTTCTATGGGGTCACTTGAAGAATGTCGTTTACCAAAATAGGAACACAAACACGGAAGAAATGAGAGAAAAAAATGTAAATGAAATTAATCGTCTTTACCAAGAACCTCAAATAATATCGGCGAGCTTAGAAAGGCTAAGGAGGAGTTATAAATCATGTTTCGAATATATCGGGGGTCATATTTAAATTATTAGTAATATTATAATTTTTTGTCATAAAAGTGTTTTTATTACCCCCATATTTTACCTCGTATTGTATTTTAATTTTTTCCGTTTATTGTAATTTTGCTGCTTGGTTTAGTAACAGATATATCATATCATTTTTAGCATATAATATAATTTGAAGCCGTTCTTCTGATGAAAAGTCATAATAAAACTACTCCAAAAAGTAATAAACGTATTTTTAAAATTCTTGACTTTGACAAATAAGCACCTGTGACCTGTGGCAGCCAGGTTTTTTCAGGTGAAACTATTCTTATTGTACCATGCAGTTTTTAGACAATTGCAGCAGAACCGCAGGAAATAAACCCAGCAAACCCTATATCACCGAATTCCTCGTGAAAATATCTATCTATTGATATAAAAATATACGGGATATTCCATTTAAAAAATACGTCACTCGTGCTGTAACTCTTTTGTTTTTGTTTCAAATGTTTTTCTGACTAAATTATTAAATTCTACGGAAAAAAAATACACGAAATGGCTATATACGTTTTTTAAAAATTTTTAGGAAAGTTCTAAAATAAAGCCCTGTTTACTTTAAAATGAATAACCCCGTACACAAAACTATCATACAATGTTTGAAAATTATAAAAAAATCGTGTTTTCATTTGTTTTTATTAAGATTTTTGGTAAAAATACAAAACTCTCAAAAATATTGACCATGTAAATAAAAGGTTGTGAAGTGGCGCCATCTATTCTTTCTATATTAAATCAGATGATATAAAATTTAATATTACACAATAATTTTAAATCTTCTGTAATAGTTTTGTTTAATAATCAACGATGTTGTGCAAAAAAATTAAAAAAAAACAGAGTAGTTAGTTTGAATTTGACATTTCATGATGTCAACTTTATACATGGTCACAAAGAATTATGAAATACCGGACCTGACCGTATATTCATTGCGCAAATTTCGCAAGGTCTTTTTCCCTATACCGGCTTGCCTCTTTTTCCCTGCACGCGTGAACAATTTTGTTCTACAGCATTGACCTTCCATAAACCTTTAAACTTCCTTGCCTTTTCTACCTGCAGAATTTTTTTCTTCTCCTTCCAGTCTCTAAATATTTGAGTCTCGTGTAAATAAACTCTCTCTCACCACACTTAAGACACCCACGGTACGTTAGTACTTAGGCCTCAGCCTTAGTGGACTGTCCCAAGATAGAAAAATAAAGCGACAAAGTCAACTCTCTTAAGAAAATCCAAACAAACTACTTTAACAATCTACCAAATCAATCTACATCGTGCAATAAGTGGAAGCTTGACTGATAGCAAAATGTAACTTAAATCAAACCGTCTCCATCCAACTATCTCACAGGGTAATCACCGAGCGCCACTCGGCAACTTTAAAGAGCTCACTTTTCTTTGGAATAGATAATAGTAAACGATAAGGAAAATAAAGGGATGTGTCGTGTTTTATGTTTGCCGAGAGCCTGCAGCTTGTTTACTAAATTAAAACAGGTGCGCCATTGTTGACAAAGAAAGACTGTGTAAATAACGAAAAAATTGTATTTGTTGGCAAAGTAAATGAAAGCGTAATCAAAGATTTCCTTTAAGTGTACGTTTTATTTAATTTAGTAACTTTAATCTTTGGAAAATTCTCGAGGGGGTTCTCTGGTTTGACGGTCTGATTTTTGTGCATTTTTTGGGATTTGTTTGTGAGGACCAATTAAGAGATAGAACTTTGGAGTTTTTATCATTTATTTATAAGTGTTACAAGAGTATACATAAAAATTTATTTGGTAAAAATATTCATCAGAACCAAAGTTATAGGGCTCTGAATACACCTGCCTCGAAAAAATGGACCTTCACTTCTTCTACGAAATCAGCTGATCTAAAACTAAAAAAATCGGCGACCATTTAATTTTTAGGCTTACATGGAATGAAGTATTATATAAAAAAAAATTGAAAATGGGTTTTTGACAGACTTCGGAACAAAAAATTTCAAATTTCATGTATTTTTTGTCAATTAAAAAAAATAATAATAATTTTAGGATGATAATAAAGCATTCCGTGCGGCTATATGTGCTAAGTCAACCCTATAAATTTGAAGTGAGTCGGTCAAGTTGTTTCTCAGGATATGATAAAGCAGCGTTTCTCAAAGTATGTTCCGCGGAACCCTGGCGTTCCGCACGACTTCGGCAAGGGTTCCGCGAAAAAATGATTCTCTGAGTCCAGAATCCTGACCGGATTTTCGACTTACGTTTTCCACACTAAATTTACCAAATGCCTTAAGGGTACTGGTAAAAAAAATTCAAATTTGCTAGTAAATAATCGGACTATCAGAAGCAAATTCTCTATTTGTATTTTTTTCGTGAATTCAATCAAATGTTATCGTCAAAACTCATATTTGCTAAATTATTTATGTTTTTCTCATGCCTGGAGAGTGGCGCCTCCTACAACACTTAGCATTCTTGACTCCATTCAAAGAAGAGCTGTTCGTCTTATTAATGATCCCACATTTACAGAAAAGATTCCTTCCGTTGCCCACCCACGCGAAGGGCTGTAAGGTATCTGTCGCTCTTTTATAGGTATTTTCATGGCTCCGAAGAGTTGGCGAGTATAATCCTCCCATTAGTCTTGTTCCTTCTACAAGTCTGTATAACCCCGAGACTGGTTGGTTGATATATTCCTGTGGGCTCATTTTCTATTGCCCAAATAATGCCTGCCTTTTGTGATTTAATGTTTTACATTCGCACAGGATATGGTAGGCTGTTTCTTCCCCCTCGTCGCACATTCTGCAACTTGGGTCCCCATTGTATAAGCCTATCTCTTAGGTTATCATGCCCTGTTAGCAACCCTACTGTTATGCAAAGTCTTTTCCTACTTTGTCTGAGTAGTTCTTCTTTCGTTCTTTTGGATGGGCCTCTTATGAAGCTTTTTCCATGTCTTATTCTACTGAGGTTTCCCCAGTATTCTTCGTGTTTGTTTCGGATCTATTCCCTCGTTTGCCCTCGTGCTGTGGTTTTGGTCACTCCAAGGGCAGGTTCTGGCCCAAAGTATGGTGTGGATGATCCCTGTCTCGCTAGCTCATCCGCTTTTTCATTGCCTTCTATCCCCGAATGTCCTGGTACCCACAAGAGAGTTACTCTGTTGCGTTCTCCCAGGACTTAGTTCTTTTTGGCATTTCCACGTCAGTTTGGATGTTACTTTGGGGTTTACTAGTGACGCTTGGCTCTCTGTTATTATGCAGATCCGCTTGTTTTTATAAGCCTTTCTTTTGCACAGTGCAGTAAAGCATTTATTTCCGTTTGAAATACAGAACTGTGTGTTCCTAGTGGAATGGAGAATTGTGAATTCCTTATTTCACTGTACACGCCCGCTCCAGTTCCCTGCTCGGTTTTGGAACCATCCGTATACCAGATGATGTCTACAACCGTGCCGGGGAGATCGGGTTGCTGCCACTTACTTCGATCTGGATTTTTTACCTCGAAGTTTTTTTTGAATGAGCATTGGGGAATCATCTGGTCTGTCCTCTTGTCCAGGATGTTGCCGCCAACCTGACTTTTTATGTTTTTGTGTCCCAAACTAGCGTAGACACCAGTTGGTTTCTGTTGCAGTCGGAAGTAGCTCATTCTTGCCTCTTCCATCACTATAAGGTTAAGTGCTGTAAGGTCTAAGAGACATTCCATGGTTGCTGTTGGGGTTGTTTTAATTGCTCCTGTTATAGCTAAGCAAGCAAGTCTTTGTACCTTGGCCAGTTCTGTAACAGCAGTTCTCTGTCGCATTTTTGTCCACCATCCCGTGATGGTATGTTATTTTAGGCCTTACCATGCCACGCACTTTTTTAAAGCAGTGTTTATATAAAAAATGGGTGACTATGATGAGTCACACCAATTGCTCAAAAAAAGGGAAAAATAAGAAAATTAATACAAATTTATCCTGTGCACAGGTTAGCTTCACGCCAAAGCAAGCTGTAGGTGTGGGGTGCAAATCTACCCGCAGCTCAGGTGAGGAATAGTGAGTCGTATGGCGCCACCAGTTTTCTTACGGACTCAAACTGGGGAAATCCCTAGATGTTATCGGAGTTGCTTTGATCCCACACCAGTGCATGACAAAACAAAAAAAATTAGCATATAAGCATTAAAAAAAATGACTTGGTCAATACTCATTATAGAGAAAAAAATAAATAATAATAATATAATAATACAAATTATTCTTGTCAGGTGAGCTAAATAAACTCAAAAAGATTAAAAACAAATTACATTTATTTAAAAGAAAATTATTTAAAAAAAAAAGAATTTTTTCAAAGTTTTAGATATATAAAAAGGATTAGTAATTGTTAAATACATAAATTAATAAAAAGGTTCTGTTTCCTGACGGCAGGTAAGGGTGGTCTGCAGAGTCTGGACTGAACCCGAGTAAAATTTGAGGTAAATTGATCAAACTTGAGTTTGGAGTTATACGTGAATTTGGAGTAAAACTTGTGTTTTGAGTTACCCGATTTGAGTTATACTTGAATTTTAGCCCACAACATCGGTAGGCATTAAAATTTGAACCATAAAAAAATCAAAGTTTAATTCCCCAAAAAAAAGCAAATGGCTGAAGGCCTTAAATAAATTTCCAAAAAAAAAAAAAAATAGCAGAAGAATTGGCTTTTAAGGCCTTAAGTACATTATTAAATCTCAAAGCAAACCGACGAACAAACAAAGAAACCGGCTGAGGGCCATAAAAACTTACACATAAAAAAATTAACGAAAGAATTTCGAGGCCTTAAATAAATTTACAGGATAAAAAATAATTAACGAAAGAATTGGCTGAGGGCCAATAAATTTACAGATCAAAAAAAACAATAGTATCAAATAAAAGAAGTGGCCGAAGGCCCAAGGAGAACTTTTTCCAATAATACAAGTCCTCAAAATACAGAATCAACTAAATCAATCAATTAAATATAACCATTCAAAAAAAAAGGCCATTTGTGCCAAAGTCGTTGACAGAACATACCAAAATAAATAAAATTGTTTCCACAAATTAATTTAGAACATTAAAAATAAAATATTATTGGTTACTAATGGCATAGCTGTTTCTGCGCATTCTTAGGTATAAAATCAAATGATACATCACTGATGTCTAATAAAACCAAAACTACCAAAAACTCTCTTGATTAATACCGATCTTGATTTATGATTATATAAAATTGAAAAGGGAAATTTTTATTAATGCGCATGCCTGCCTTTTAATTTTATTAAGGGAAACTTACAAAAAGAATTTACATTTGTCAACAAGAATAACACGAAAAACCCAAAAAAAAAAAACTTCAAGTTACTAGAATTAATAAATCAATATCACTCATATCGAAAATTTTCGATATACACAAAATCCCTACACTTATTAAAAGAGCATAATAATCAATTTTAAATTTAAACCTAAAGCATTAGAAATTTAAAAAAAATTAACATTAGAATAAATGAATAAACCAACATTCCTTGCCAAGCAAAGCACAGTTTAAGAAAAACAACCAAAGTTTGAAATTTATACATGGCTAATCAAATATAAACAAAAATGGTAAAAAAGAATTTATTTAAAAAGTAATGTAGTAGCTTTATATATCGACACATCGGCTGAAAAGGGACATAATTAAAAAACATTGTTTTGAGAAATTAGCCAACAAAACAAATCTGAATTATTTTAGGTATTATTACGTAATTAATAAATAAATACTCATCAAGTTTTTCCCTTTAGACTAAATAAAGAATATTTGACCCCTATATAATAGTATATTAGAATTTTTAAATTATTTTGTTTTTAAGTTAAAAAACCAAATTTTTATATATATTTTTTTAGCTTATGTCATTTTACTTGAAATAAATTAACACAATTTACTAGCAAAGAAAGTACGGAACACTAATGATACATCTTAAAATTTAAAAAAATACAGGCTTTAAAAGAGACAATCAAGAGATTAACTAATTATCAACTGTCAATTAACCCAAAACTGATTAATAAATTCCCCAAAAAAGATATTTATAACATTAAAGAAAAAACTATTATAAAAGGCCAGACAGACCTAAATTTATTTTTCCACAATGTAACTAAAGCCAGTGCCTGTAAGTTTTTAAAAATAACTAAAATAAAGTGTTATGTTGCCTTTCGTCTGAGAAAAAAAAGACAAACTGTATTGAGAATAATAACCCTTATTTCAGAATACTTTCCCAACATTCAAAAATTATGCAATAAAACGTAGGAATATTGGGAGTAATCAAAAAGTAATATAAGTAAAAACCAATCAATATGAGTGCTTAACAGATAAAAAAGAAATTAATAAAACTTACTTAGGTTACATGGGGCCCTTTAAAGTGGGCGGCTTGAATAAAATCTAATAATCCTGATTTTCAGGACCATCTTTGCAAATTTCACCATTAGTTATTAAAAATATTTAAAAACAACAAAACTGGAACCTTTGCAAAATTATTGATGGTTTAAATGAAAAATCCCATACGGATGACCACGATATTCGCAGTAAAAATATTAAACCAATGTTGTTTTACCAGCGGCCGTATGCAAAATGGCACAGGCAGCAGTTGAAAATAAAAATCGGACCAACCACCCGACAGCGCATTCAAGATAGATTAGCTCGAATATTTAAAAATAATTTAATGCTGTAGACTCTTTTACCCATTTTTCCAGGGATTTCACCATAACATAGTATCGACAAAATTAAACCGTTACAACCACCTTGGTGTATAACCAATAGACCATGTTTGGTTTAAGGCCCCATGTTTTCCCATGAGCGCGTCTGATTAACATACCCCCTTACGAAGTTTTTAACTTAAAGTTTAACTTTTTATTGAAACTATTATGTTGGTGACAGAAGAAAATTTCTCTTTTACATATTCAACCCTTCAGAACTTAGGGGACTTACCAGTATAAATAAAGTGACGTTTTTTTTTTTGGAAACGGTTAGGATTAGCGACATAAATAAAGAATAGCTAATTTTTAGTCAATAGTTAAGGGTTTGTAAAAAACGTATCCTAAAGTTCTGATCATTACAGGGCGAAAAAAAGGGGGTTATAAGTGTCACAGCTAGTTCGTCCCTGCAGCTGTGACTAATTCACAACACTTCCTTTGAATATTTAAATAATTTAAATAATAAATTTAAAAAGTCTTACTTGGTTTAATATTTTATTAAAATAAAACTAAAATATGCCTGGTGGTTTAATAATTATGTCTAAAAAACTTAATTCCATTGGAGCTCTTGGGGAGCGAATATCCCATAGAAAGACTATGCAAAAAAGTTTATATGAATTTGTAGTATTCTTTTTCATATCTGGGAGATTTTCCGCATTTTCCGACAACCTGTGCCCAAGGAAGTTTAAAGGTGTATGGAAGCCCAATACTGTAGAACAAATTGTCCAGGGCCCTGCAGGGCAGCGGGAATCGGGGGTCGGCAATGCGGAGTTTGGGAATGAGTAGTGGGTCAGGGCCAGACTTCCATAATTCTTTGTTACTATCTATGCTAACATCACCATATGTCAAATTTAAACATTCACTGTTTTTTTTTTTTGCACAAAATTGTTGGTTATTCAACGATATCACTGTAGAATATTTAAAATTATTGTGTAATATTGAATTTTATATCATCTGATATAATATGGAAAGATTTACTTTACAGCCCTCTATTTAAATGGTTGTATTTTCGGGAGTTTTGTATTTTTACCAAAAATCTTTGTAAATAAATAAACACAGTTTTTTTAAAAAAAATTTTTAAAAACTAAATTGTTAAATGAAATAAAAGTACCTAAATGTAAACCTTTTTTCCCTTTTTATAATCCACAGAAACAAACAAACATTGTGGTAATCATCTAAAAGATGGGTTAAGATTGCGTTACTTTCCACTCCCATTTCCTATGAATATTTTATTTTCTATTATTCATAATTGATATAGGTATTATTATTTATTCGGTTACCTAACGTTACGTCTCATAAGAAACACCTTATTTAAATATAAGAAAATATTTCCCTTAAAGTAAAAAATGCCGGGTATGTTCCCCCTTGGATTTGCAAGACAAAACCATACAACCTCCAGTCATTTTGTTACGATATTAAGTAACAAACAATAAACAAAAAAATTATAGTCCAATTAAATAAACACTAATCACTAAAATAAAAATGTTTTTATCAATCCAAAAACTCCTGCAACCACAAAATATAATCACACAAGGCAAAACAACCGAAACTAATACGGCGCAAAGGGCACAAACCACAACGAAAACGGCATTGAAGACGACGACGCCAACGGTTGGTGGATGGTACAGCGCGGATATCACAGCGCCGCGTCGGATGCATTAAAAAGGTATTCCGGCCCCATAAAGTATAATGTGTTGCCTAACTGCACATTGATTTATCAGTGTGTAAGTGGCAAAACATTAAATTATTTCAGGAATTTGTTATTGCGCAGAATCGGCAAGGCCAAGTCTGGCAGTTATTTTTATACTGGGCTGGACATTTTTTGATCGAATGGGCCATAGCATTGGGTTTCCATACACGTTTAAAACTTCCTTGCCCGTGCCCCGTAGAGTACTTAACCGCAGCATAGGTATTTTATATATTCTAGCGCATTCACCACAATTAAAAATATTTTTTTAAATTATTTTATATTTTAGTACCTTGTAAGGAAAAATGATTCTTAAAAACCTTGAAGACTTCTTATCTTAGCGTAGTACAGTATTTCATACATTGGGCATTTCAAGGGATCCAATTTCGGTGATCGCAACATTAGACCAGAATCGATAAATTTCGAAACAAAAAAAATAGTATGACACTTATTGCAAAAAAAAAAAATAACATAAATGAAAGGAATTTACGGATGATCTGAGGTCGGGAAGTGAAAGGGGGTGAGCTTTTAAGGGTAAAAAACGGTTTATTTCGATTTCCGGCAAAACTACAAGTCCTATGGAAAAAAGTTAAATAGCAAAGTTGTAGGTAATAAAAAGATCTACACACTACTTTTGTAATAACTTTTTTTTCACATAACCTTAAATGTTATGTGAAAAATTCAAATCACCAATTTTTTGGTTTTTTATCTTTTACAAAAAAAACACGAAATTTGGTGAAAACTAACCTTTTTATGTCCCAAACACACTGTGATCTTTTTGATTTAAAATATTTATTTTTTTATCCTCTTTTGACTTAATATCAAAAAAGCACCCTAATTTTCAATCGAAAATTCTCCCTTCAAAACATCTGCTTTTTTTTATCTATATGTACATTTGGTTGTTAATTATAGTAGTAAATTTTAATTTGCAATTTTTTGTTAATTAATGTAATATAAAATCTTACGTTTTTCGAGTAATTAAAGTGTAAATTTTAATAAATAGCTCAAAATTGTACGTAATAAAAAAAAATGGATATTTTTTCGTTTTTGTTTGCATTTTCTGAAAACATTTACCATAGTAAGGTATATTTTGTTACACCATCCGGAGGTAGAAATTTAAACAAACAAAAAGCCCATGAACTTTTTTAAAAAAGCTGATATTTTCACGGAAAAATCTTTTATTAAAAATTAGGGTGCTTTTTCGATATTAAGTCAAAATAGAATAAAAAAATAAATATTTTAAATTGTGTTTAGGACATAAAAGGGTAAGTTTTTACCAATTTATTTTGTAAAACATAAAAAAACAATAACTTGGTTATTTAAATTTTTCACATTTTTCACATATATTTTCAAAAAAGCGTATATACAAAAGTTGTAGATCCTTATTACCTGTTATTACCTGCAACTTTGCAATTAAACTTTTTCATTGGATTTGTAGTTTTGCTGAAAATCGGGATAAACCTAGAACAATGAAAAAGAAAATTACAAATTAAATTGCTTAACTGGGCCCCCGTTTTCTTCAATACATTTGATTTAAGTTTTTCGTAACCTTTCCACTGCGGCAGTGCTAGATTGGCTATAATCTTCATTTAGGATTTGAATTTCCGTTCTAATAAGTTCTTTTTAAAGTTCACTGTTTTCAATGGTATTTGCATTCACTCGATTTTTTAGCGTTCTTCATAAAAATGCATCCATTGGCGTCAAGTCAGGGCTGTTAGGTGGCCATTTTATTGGTGCATCCCTTGCAATCCATTCATTGAACCTTTAGTTAAGAAAATTTGTAACAGTTACTACACTGTCAGTAGGAGCGCCATCTTGTTGAAAGACGATGTTTCTCTCTTGTTCCAACGGAAGCTTATTAAAATAGTCCTCTAGTTCTTGCTGGAGAAAATTCAAATATCTATTTCCGTTTAAAGAAACGTTAAAGAAATGGGGACCTATTATTCTGTTATTTAAAATAACACACCATACATTGACAGTTTGGCGATCTTGAAATTGAAATTTCCTATAGCAGTGGGGATTTACTGTGGCCCAGTGTCTAATATTTTTCCTGTTTATTATACCACTAGTTGCAAATGATGACTCGTCAGTCCAAAATACATTTTTCAAGTAACTATTATCCAAATTGATTTTTTCTAACATAGTTCGGCCAAATTCTACCCTTTTTTTCGGTGTCTCGGCGTTAATTTTGTTGTATTTTGAAAGGTTTGTACCCTGTTTTTTCAAGAGTATTTTAAATCCTTCCATAAGAGGTATTTTTTGAATCATCATGCCCTTCTTTTAAACTTTTTGATATTTTTCTGATGGAAATGTTTGGATTTTCTTCAACTTTTAGTAGTATATTTAAATCACTGTTTTTATCTCTTTCTATTGTTTTCTTCTTTCTCGCTAGACTGGATGTTTGTTGAAATTTTTCATAGGTTCAATAAAATGTTTTTTTGTCTGGAACGAGAATTCTGCGGAGTTTCCTTTGAGCCAATTCAACGCTATTATTTGATTTAATAAATATTTGCAAAATAAATTGTTTTTCCCTTTCTGAATAAGGCATTTTTATCGAAAAAATGTTTCATTAACTAAATATAATTATTTACTAAACATGTAACTGTCAGTAATAAACAAAACTGTTGTTTCTTCGCGACCCCCTAATTTTCGGCCAGCTAAGAACTAAAATCTAGAATATTTATTTTTAAATGTAGCTGTTTTGTTAAAATGCGATTTTTTCAAAAACTATTACATTTAGATACAGAACATGGTATTCAAAAAATATTTGGAATATTTGGAAGATTAAAAAAAATGCAATATACAGGGTGTTTCATTTAAAAAATATATAACTTTAACCTGTCACGCATTTCTGCAATACCCGTATATATATATATATATATATATATATATATATATATATATATATATATATATATATATATATATATATATATATATATATATATATATATATATATATATATATATATATATATATATATATATATTATATATATATATATATATATATATATATATATATATATATATATATATATATATATATATATATATATATATATATATATATATATATATATATATATATAAATATATCCTGCAAATAGCTTACATTATTCTAAACAACTTTTAAATTTAACATTTTTGTTTAATGCGAAAAACAAAAAGTTAAGAGGGGGGACATTATAAATGATCACCGTGTACTTACGTCTTATATATCAATTTTACAAAAATATCAGAAAAAAAAATTGGACAAGTTACAGATCGCCAGCCCGTTGGTTTATTACTTGCCTACACTCAAAAAAAATATCTCATTGTAAACGCGTTTGCCTCATTTTAAGAGCACGCTGACTTTCATATGTGAAAAAGAATATTTTCTCAAATGAAGAAACCAATTTCTTCATTTCATGGACGTAATCCGAAAAAAATGTTTTTGCTTTAAAGATATTTAAGATTTTAGATGAAACAACTAATTCATATTTTAAAAATAATCTTTATAACAGAATCCTTCATACCATTATTATAAAATACTGATGCTCTCAATGTGAGAGACTTGTTTTCGTGTTAAAATGTGTTGATTTTAATTAAAAACCTTGATATTTTTAATTGAAAAACTACAACCTAATACAAAGCTTTAAGTTTCTCAATTTAAGAACATTGCATCATAAACTGAAGAAATTTTTCTTCAGTGTAACATATTGCAAGGGCGTGTTTTAATACCCTATTTTTTTATTTTAAGTTATTTAGGATCTCAGATTAAAATCCCAATTTTTTTCGATTGTGATTCTATTTAAATTCATTTAAATTTTTTTTCTTATTTTTCAATATTTTGTTTTATAAGTCTGGATGATTAAATATACAGTGTGTTTCGGAAGGAAAATAATATTTTAATGGGTTATTTTAGACGTCAAAATCGAGTTTAAAAGACATATAAATGTGGGTCTGGAAATGCTTCAAAATACAGAAAAAATTATTATTGGCAAGGTTTAACAGTGATATGAAAGAAAAACTATTTTTTATTTAAACATTCAGCGCAATGGGTAAAAATGCATTTCCCTACCAACGTTTATATGAACTTTTTTCTAATTCTTACGTCTAAGATCTCTCATTAAAATATTTGCTTTTTCTTTTAAAACACCCTGTATATTTAAACATCCAGACTCATTAAACAAAATATGCAAAAATTTAATCAGGGACAATGCCGTTGTCGCATTTTAAAAACATATTTTTTTTAGATCCAAAAAACATAGATTTGGTGCACAATCCATAGTTAATTTCTGAATTCTGTAACTACACTGAAAACGTAGTAGGTAGCTATGTAGTAAAATAAAAAACTCTGCTAAAAGTTATAATACTTTTTAAAAATATTTATTATTTAGCAGTCAAAAAAAAAATTAAATTTCCAAATAATACAAACTCAAGTTATTCACACCCTTTGGAAAGATAACACAGAAACATTTCTTAGTTTTAACTATAAAATATCTCAATAAGCGGCAAACAGTCCTTTATGGTGAAGTGTAATTAGGGCCGGTTGTAGAAGGTTGGCTTAAACTCGGTTCAAATTGAAGTCGACTGGTGGTTGACGTTTCCCTTTTAAAATGAGTTCCTCCATGATTACCTAAAAACTAAAGTAAAACAGACTGTATAAAATCTACAACCAAAATTTAATAATTTTATCACTTTCAAAATTTTTGTGTTTTAAAATCGGCCGGAGATACAGGTTTTAAAAAATGAGACATATTTTGCCTGGCCAACTATAATTTCCTAACCAATTTATTTCATAAAGGTTTCCATTGATCTTTCGAATTATCTACAGGGTGTTTGTAAAAGGTCTTTTCGTTTTAGGAATATCTGCTAGCGTTTGTAGAGACCTTTCACAGGGACCCTGTATAAAAATATTCTAAAATGTAAAAAATCGCCTAAATTTAACATAATTTCCCTAAAATTCTTTTGAAATCCAATCTCTGTCAAATATCTCTTAAAAACTTATTGAATTATTAATTACCTTGGTGCTAATCTAATGTATCTAATAACGTCGGGGTCGTTGTGGTTCATGCCAATCATGCCTATCTATTCATAATGTAAGGACAGTACAAAAAATTATTCAAACGTTTTGGTGATTTTTCTCAATTTTGGGGGAGTTAGTTGTTTTAGTTTTATTTCACCAATTAAGTATACATAATATTTTAAAAAATGAAAATACTTACCAGCATTAAATTCCCGCTTTTTTTAATTTTCACACACAGGGTCGTATCGATAATAAACTAACCACAACTAACCACTAGACGCGAAAGGATGTGTACCCTTTACGTCACGGACATCACCGCAGCGGCTAACTATGTCTATCTTTTTCTATTTCACATATACTAGTACAGATGTTGCTGCACTTATTTCTGGTATTGACATGATATATTATTAAAATCCAGAAGTTCTTGGAATGCGATCTTAAAATTTTAAAATGAGATAAAGGCGGCTTCAACTAAAAGAACCCGTTGCTTAAATAGTGAAACCTATATAACAAAATAAGAGTTTATATACTTTTAATTTAAAAATTGAATTTATTATTTTTGTATCTTATTACTTCACTGCAAGATAGTCTTGAATTTAAATTGTGACTTTATATGATTTTACTTATGTGACTCTATTTTTTTGCAATGAGAAAAGGTGTTGTTACTTTTTAAAATAAATGGTATTAAAATGAATAAATCGACTAAGGAAATTTATGTTTTGTTTTAAGTCTTCTAAAATCTTTAAAACAAAAAAACATTTTTTTAATATAATAGTACAGGGTTTTTGATCAACATATCTTTCTTAAAACCATCTATGTTCTTATTTTAAAAAATCTTTTTTTGTGTGTAGTATTCAAAAAAGTAATAAAGACGTTTTTTGTACCCATGCTGGTTTACCCCCATTTACGACGGTCGCCGCTCGACCATCTTAAAAAGTACTGAAAAATTATTTTAAATTATTTACTTGTGCTTACTTCTGGCAAAACCGCAAGCAATATTTTACATCCGATTAGATGACAAATTGCTTATTTTCACCCTCTACATTGAGATTGTTTAATATTGCGAAACATGTCATGGACTGACCCCCTGGAATAAAAAATCCTTAAACGAATGTCCTAAACTTTTTAATTTTTGAACTATACGGCGGTAAAGTTTTAGAGAAACACACCAAATTATTATTTTTTTATAAATGTAAAACAACATAGACGCGTAAAATGTTTATGTTTCACAAGGCTTTCTTACACACAACAGTATTTGTAATCATTTGCTTCTCTGCAAAAGGGTTGAAATCTGCAATTCTCAATGGTCTTTTTATTACTTTTTCTGGGGTTAAAAAATTGCAATTTAAGAAATAGTTTGTAAAGGCTTTATTTATATAGTGCATTTTCTTCGTAAATTGCGCTGTTTTCCAGCAAAGAAATTAAATACACGTCTGCAATACGAAGTCAGCATTACAAATAGGCGGCAAACAACTTGATTTTTAACTGATAACAATTACACAGTGCACTGTCTTTTTTACCACATTTTTATCATTTCTTTGATCTATGTTTTTAGTACCAGTTTGCAAAAATAATATGTATTGTTGTCAACAGTTCTCACTGTTCATCAATCAAGTCATTTAATACCCTATTTTGGTGTACCTTTTCCGATTTGCTTGCATAACCATATACAAATAATAAAATGTGTTATATGCACTTTTTTAGGGAGTTGCTAACGGTGATGTTTGTGCGGCCAGACACATCTACGAAAAACGTTATCCAAATCGCAATATACCCCACTATACTTTATTTACTCGTCTACATCAGCGTCTTAGTGTAACCGATAGTTTAAAAAAAGCTTATCGTTGAAAATGGGCATTCTGGCACAGTTACTCCTCAAGTACAAAATCAGGTGCTTAACGAAATTGCAGATTCACCTACAACAAGCACTCGGAAGATTCTTCTTCCTCTTCTTTTTTCCTGGGAGCCGTCTTGATTCACGGAGGCAGCGCAGCTTCTTGGGGTTTTTGTGCCTAATCTCCCATTATCTTTTATACCAATCATCCCATTAGTCTTGTTCCTTCGACAAGTCTGTATAACCCCGAGACTGGTTGGTTAATATATTCCTGTGGGCTTATTTTCGGTTGCCCAAATAACGCCTGTCTTCTGTAATTTAACGCTTCACGTTCGCACAGGATATGGTAGGCTGTTTCTTCCTCCTCGTCGCATATTCTGCAACTTGGGTCCCCATTGTATGAGCCTATCTTGTGTAGGTGTCCTCTTAGGTTATCGAGCCCTGGTTAGCAACCCTACTGTTTTGCGAAGTATTTTCCTACTTTGTCTGAGTAGTTCTTCCTTCGTTCTTTTGGATGAGCCTCTTATGAAGCTTTTTCCACTCTACTGAGGATTTCCCAGTATTCTTTTTTAGATCCACTCCCTGGTTTGCCCTTGTGCTGTGGTTTTAGTTACTCCAAGGACAAGTCCGAAATATGCTGTGAATGATCCATGTCTCGCTAGCTCATCCGCTTTTTCGTTGCCTTCTATTCCCGAATGTCCTGATACCCACAGGAGAGTTACCCTGTTGCGTTATCCCAGGACTTCCAGCTCTTTTTGGCATTCCCATGTGGGCCGGGACGTTACCTTGGGGTTTGCTAGTGCCCCCAGTGATCCCTGGCTGTGTGTAATTATGCAGATCCGCTTATTGTTATTAGCCTTCTGATGTTTTCTTTTGCACAGTGCAGTAAAGCATATATTTCTGTTTGAAATAGAGAACTGCGTGTTCCTAGTGGAATGGAGAATTGTGAATTTCTCATTTTACTGCACATGCCCGCGCCAATTCCCTGCTTGGTTTGAGGACCATCTGTTTACCAGATAATGTCTCCAATCGTGCCGGGAAGATAGGGTTGCTGCCACTCACTTCGATCTAGAATTTTTACCTCGAAGTTTTTGTTGAATGAGTATTGAGGAATTATCTGGTCTGGTCTCACTTAGAAGATTGCCCGAACATTACAAATTAGCCACTCAACAATTTGGGGAATTCAAAAAAATATCTTCTGTATCCCTATTATTATTTTTACCGAAAAGGCTAACTACAGAAATGTATTGCAAATTTTCTGCAGTACTGCTCGCCTGAGCGATTCAATGCATCGCAGAATAGCCAGTTGTCTTCATGTTATGGCGGCCTTTTTCAACATCGTTTGTACAGTTAAGGCAGACTTAGATATATCCAGTTGCCGTTGCTATTTGTAATGCAGACATATATTCGATTATTTTACTTAAAAACGGAAAATTTAGGAACAGAATACACGAGACAAAAATATTCTATTAGGTAAGTAAAGCCTTGAAAAACCATTCCTTTAATAATTGCAAATTTCCAACCCTAAAAAAATATACAATAAAAAAACTATGAAGGGTTGCATATTATAAAACTTTTTTAGGGTAGCACATTACAAATATTTTTTTAAGAAAGCTTTAAAAAAACATAAACAAATATTTCAAATTTTTATGCTTCCATTCCACACTTATAAAAGATTTTTTTATTTGCGTGCGCAAAGTACTTTACTTTACGCATTTTCGTTCTGCATATTTGCCGTATTTATGGTGGATTTTTTAATATTAATAACTTCTGGATGAAATAATATTAAAAAAAAGGGCTACATATTCTTTTATTGTGCTTTATTTGAGGAATTTTAGATACATTTGGCGCTTAGTAAATATCCCATATCAATTTCTTTATTATCATTTTAACATTTTTCCATGCACCATGTATTTCATAGACACCATGCTAAACGATGAAAAATAAAAATTTTTTTCTTGTTGCTGCAGCAACCAGTACAAACATTTTCTAATGTCCGGAAGCATCAGAAAATTCGGTAAAAAATTTAAAATAAGTTTCTAAGAATGAAGGAAGAAATTGCCAGACGATGTTTTAAAAGCCGCAAGTTTGGACAACTAGAGCTCCTGCCGGCAAAATCAAAAGAAAAGTACGAGAAACAGTATAATTCATTTGAAACATGTTGTGAAGAAAAAGGCGGTAGAACTTTGAAAGAGGAGGTACTTTTAGCCTCTTTTCTCAAATTAAGGAAGGAATTTAGTCCAAATACTTTATGGTCGAAATACTCCATGCTGAAAAAATGTTTTAAGATCAAGAAAAATGTTGATATCGGCAAGTTTTATGGAGTTAGCAGCATTTATTAAGAAACAAAATGTAGGCTTTCGGCCAAAAAGTCAAGGATTTTTTCAAAAGAAAAAATATCTACATTTATTAATGAAGCACCTGATGAAATATATCTTTTGATAAATATTAAGAGAACTAGAAATGAAAACATCCGACATCGAGGACAAAGGCAAACCTTATTGTTATGAAGATTCCAGACGCAAAAAAAGTTATACCTCACGTACTTTCGTCCCTGTCTGAGGAGATCAACGACGGAAAGTATTTGTTCTTATATCGGAAGTATACAGCATAACGGCCACCCACAACACATCAACGGTTTTTCGTATATTTTAAAAGGGCAATTTGCACACAACAATGCCTTGGGATCAATACATTTGGGAAGATGCCTTCTGAGATAGCAGCATTTTTAAAGTTGCCGAATCCAGAGCTATATACCGGCCACAGCTACCGGCGATCTTCTGCAACGTTATTTGCAAATTCCGGAAAAGGACTCATAGATTTAAAGCGGTTAGGCGGTTGGAAATCGACAACGGTAGCCGAGGGATACATTGAAGAATCAACAGGCTACAAAAAGGGGTTAAGTAAAAAAAAATTAAACTGCAACAAGCCAAAAACTCCAAGAAGCCAGATGAAATGTCCTGTTTCACAGACGCTGTTCAATCAGTAAAATACAAGATTTCGTCTTAACATCGAGCAGCGAACCATCATCGAGTTCCTAAGAAATCATATGAAATCGGCCATAAACATTCAACATGCAACTAATTGTACTTTTAACATTAATATTGTTAATAATAATTAATAATAGTTTTTTTGTATAATCAGTTTAAATAAAAATTTAATTATTTACTTTTTAGATTTTTAATTTTTACTGAAATATTCGTATATTTTTAATAATCATATTCTTTAATAAAACGCTCGTAGAAAAAGTATTCGCAAGAGAAGTATTGTTCCTAATATTGGCAAAATGACTTTTCCGCACTTAAAGCTTATTCGAACTCGCTTCGCGTCGTTCGTCTAACTGCTTTGGCGTGCGGAAAAGTATCACTTTGCGCACTTATTAGGAAAATAACTATTATGACACCTATTTTTATTAACATTTTTTGCAAGCTTCTATTTGACATTGCAGCAATTATTGAATGCAGAAATTATTTAAAATTATTATTTTACTTGGTACTCTAATATTATCAACCTCTGTCTGACGATAAAATCATATAAAAATTACTGCTACCAGCTCCTGAGCTATAGCTTGGCAGTAATCAAAGAAATAAGTAATGGCGGTAATTTATGGTCTATACTTAGCAAACCTCTATGTGCCAGTTTTTTATCACCTACTCCTTTCCTAAAAAGCTAATTTCTTTAAAACCTTTAATACTTCTTCTCAAACTTTTTTAAATAACTTTAAACCCCCAATACGTTTGCCTAGTAAAGTAGGTTTGCCAATAACGGCTAACGTAAGAGATCTGCTGGAAGTAAAATAAACCAAAGTGAATTTGTCGGCCATTTCCACAGTGGGAGCTTTGGTCTTTTTGGATTTTTCTAATAAAAAGCCTTATAGAGTTTTCAAAATGATGCCTTTGGATAATTTAAAAAAGAGGAATACTTAGACAGAGTGTTGAAAAATTAATTACAAGGGTAATTATTGTAATTGAAGAAATTTAAAATAAATATTGATGCATTATTTAAAAAAAGCAAATTAGTGGTTAGAAGGATTGATATAATCTTAGACCTAATTTAGTCGAAATTAGCAAAAATAAATTTGAAAATATAATAAAAAGAGCCTAATCATAGTAAAGTCGCAATTATATCCATTTGTAATGGTAATGACTTCATTTTCGTTTATCTTTGTTTAGTATATTCCAAACAGCGGTGACAACAGACTTTTAAGAAAAATTAGTGTCCGATAATTATTCATTTTTTATATATTTGATTATGTACAGGGTCTCCGGAGATTCCGTTTATATATTACACAAAAATATATAAAAAAAGTTCATATGAACATATGTCTGGAAATGCCTCCTCCAATTTTCTTCAGATCACTCTAACTCGAGAACTGTTAGTCTGGCAAAATTTTCTATTTATACCTTTTTTGTGTAAACAATATCAGGCTCATCTTAATTCGAAAACAGAAAGTCAAAAAAGTCTAACAACAAAAAAAAATAGGGCCAAATTAAATCGGGTACGCCCCTGTAAGCGCACCACTGCTTAAAATTTCAATTACGCAGTTGGTGGCGATTATTACTTTTATCGAGAGTAACTCGTATACCAAATACCATAGTTCTATCTAATAGGGTTCCCGAGATAAAAAATAAAAACCAGTTTTTAAAGACCATATTCGAAGGGCCATAACGTCCTTAGGAGGCAATTCCAGACATATGTTCATATGAACTTTTTTTTTATATATATTTTTGTGTAGAATTACCCCTTAAAATATACGAACGGAATTTCCGGACACCCTGTATAGTATCCGTCAATGTCGATAAAAAACATTGGTGTGTTAACTTGTTTCCAAAAGTTATTATGAAAAGTTTTTAATAAAGCCGAAAAAAATTGCAGCATATTGGATTTTTTTCAACCAGAAGAGAAACAAGTTCGAAACGGAATCGCACTTTACATTGAGCCGCGGATGTAACGAAATGGATCCCAACAACGATAACAAATATAAAGAAGAATTTAAGTATTGAATAATATCGTTACAATTACATTAACTTGGCAATGTAATATATTGTGATTTTTTAAAGTTTGTAAGTATGTTTTCTTTTTTGGATGGGTATTTTTATTTTAGTGTGTTCATATTTATCCAGGCAGTATATTTTTTAAAAGAACAAGTAAAATAAATTGTCGGCATATTATTTATCCTTTTTCCCTTTTTGGGGGTGCCAGTTGCCCCGAAATTCAACGTCCAAAAGAAAAAGGGGCAATTGACTGGGGCAGTAAACCCCCCCAACCCTTTATTAGGGGAGTTCCCTTTGACAATTGGCGCCGGGGAACGTGATAGGGCAGAGATATCTCGTTTTGGGCCAGTTTGTTTGCAGTGAGAAACAAGCTGCAAAATTCATCAAAACCTTCGGACTCTCCATAACAAGCTTTTATTCCAATGGATCCTCCATTCGTAACCTTTTTTTAATTACGATGAAGCTCCGTGACTGTCTTTTTTTTAAAACCCTTTCCCTTTTACCTCTCCCCCTTTTTATTTAAGTCTTTCGAGAACTTTGCAAGCATCAGCAAAAATTTCCCCCACAAAGATCATCACACATTACCTCAATTCACCGAGAAAAACAGAAGATGAAACCCCTTTTTCCCCCAACTGCCGGGGAATAGTTTCGCCAACAAGTTTTATTAAATTTGGGGCTGGCCTCAGACATTCACGCAACGGGGACAAACAACTGGCCCAAAAATTTTTCCCCAAACCGGGGGTGTCGCGGCCTAAGCCGCGTTTACCCGATGCCAGTTAAGAAAACAATCGACAGAGGGAGTTTTCCATATTTTTGGGGGTACCTGAAAACACCTTTCCAAATTTTGGGGCCCGGCCCGCCAATTGTCCTGAAATTCGTCTTCGGGGGTAGACAAAGGACAATTGACTGGTAGTGACGCCCCCCACCATTATCACGGCAGTTGTTTTAACAATTGGCGCCGGTGAACGGGTAGGGGTAGTTTCTCGTTTTTTTTTCCTTTTTGTCAGTCGAAAAAACAAGCGAAACGTTGGTCAAAACCCCCGGGGACCCTTTTAACAATTTTAAATTTTTTCAATGGATCCTCCATTCGTACTCTTTTTTAATTGCGATGAAGCTCCGTGATTCTCTTTTCAATAGCCATTTCCTTGACCACCACTCTCTTATTTAATTTTTTTCAGTTCCCCCTAGCGAAAAATTCCCGACAAATATCATCACACATTATTTCCCAATTCACCCCCAAAAAAAAACAAAAAAAACCAAAAAAACCGAAGAAAAAGGCAAAAACGTCCCATGTAATAACGTATTTGTCCATCTCAAGATGGAGTCAGCATATCGCGCATGCTTTAAGAGCTTTTTTGGGGTTGGTGAAAGTTTAGACGATCGATAATCGTTGTGATGACCAGCCAATAGGATGTTAAAAATTTTTACTTATGCGCAGTTGGAAGCTCTCCATCTTGAGATAGACTTATGGAAAATTTATATTATGTTTAGTAGTGCTATCTCTTTCTGTTGGCTTTAAAATATCATCACACAGCATATGAGACTTTATCAGTATATTGGTTTATAAGTATATGCGATGAGGACTCCACCATTTTTCGTCACCGACTGCCGTGGCAATAGTTTTGCCGTGTGAACAAGTTCTCATCCAATTGAAAGAGAAGAAAGCCTACGTAAGACACTATTTTCTTGGAAAACACTTTGACAAACGGGACGAGCTTTGTGTAATCTACTTTTTATAAAATAGATAAATATTTCTTTGCTCTAAAATTATTTTTAAGTAAAATATTAAAAAAGACAATATATAAACTGTGAACAAAAAGTTGATGTTAGCCATTCACGCAACTTGCCCAAGACCACTGTCCCCGACAATTGTCTCCTCAACTGGCATCATGTAAAAGCTGCCTAAGTTAAAATTATTTTATACCAAGCTTCGTATTATTCCCAATTTTTGTAAACTCCAGTTTTGTTACATGTACTGTTAAGAATGTATGTGTCAAGTTGAAAAAAGCCAATCAATATTTTTAAAATTATGAGCTGCGTTTGTTCATTATTCATGACTAATCGCAATAATTTTGAATTGTTATAAGGTTTTTTAATAAATAAATACTACAGAATTATTTTAATTTTTTTAAAATAAAAAGTGTACAGACAAATTAAAAATTATAATAGACTGCTAAATCATCATTTGTTAATTTCTAAACGTGTAAAAAACATAACAGACTAATAGTTTTTGAATGCGATAGTAAATTGCCCAACCTATTATTGATGGACATAAAACCCCCCAAACCCATTTACGCCATATGTTTTTTCTAAATGGATGACGAACTACAAATGGGTATAATTCGGACTTTATAATAAAACCCCCCAAAGGGGGGAAATTTTAAAAATTAAATATTTTGAGACAGGAATAAAACTTCCCACACGGGGGTTTTTTGCTTTTTTTTCAACCATTTTTTAATTTTTAACCAAAAAAAAATTTTTAAAACCCGCTTTTTTTTTATTTTCTAAAAATTAATATTCCTATGGAGTCTCTGCCACCAACTCGGCAAATAAATATGTCAGTTTTTGATATATCAGTTTTTCCAATGTTTTTTAAACTGTTTTGTGGTTTGCGCCTAAAATAGCAAAAAAATGTATAACAGAGAATTACTACATCCCGCCTTAAATCAGGGACACCGCAGATGTGGCATCTCATGGTTTGGTAGGTGAAAAAAGGCCCCTTTTAAAATTTCAAGAAGTGGTGGGGAGGGAAAAAAAGGTTGGGAAATTTTTAAATTTGGGAAATTTTAAAGGGGTTTAAAATGTCCTTTTTTTCCTTGTGGTTAAAAAAATAAATTTTTTGGGAAAAATGGTGAAAATTAAAGAAAAATGCGAAAAATTTTTTAAAAAGGGGGAAAAAAATTCCCACTTGAAAGGCAAAAAAAAGTGTTTTAGGGGGCCCCAAAAAAAACCAAAAATTTTTTTTGGGGGAAAAAAATAGAAGAATTCTCCAAATGAACTTTTTTATGATTAAGATTTTGGGCTTTTTTTGGGGGCAAAGAGCCCCCAAAAAAATAACGATGACAAATAACAATATAAAAAAAATTTAATTTATTTTTCTCATTGTTTCAAGTAGCACTAGTGGTAAGCGTCTTAGCATGTCGAACAGATGAATTAGTGAAAATAGAAATGACCGAAATAAGTATGTTGAATGAGGATATTTCATAAAAAGTTAAAATTCCAGATTTCTCATTACTTTCCAAGATGGGTAAATTTTTTTGAGATTTCATATTGTTCGGATGCCATTAAAGTCGGAAGATATTTAGATCAGAGGGGGGGGGGAAAAAAATTTAAAAAACCCCAAAAAAAATTGCCACCTATATTAAGTGAGAAAACATCGAAGACTTTACAGGTCATGCTTTTAAAATAACTGCTGCCACGTTATTAACCAACAGTAGTGCAAATGTACTTCAATAAAAAGGGCTGGGAGGGAGAAATTCAGTATTGTGGCTGAAAATTATGTAGACTCTTTAATGCAAAACAAAACTCAAACGGCTTTTATGTTGTCCACTTATCCGATGTCATAAAAGCTTTATCAATTTTCAAAAAAACCCCGAAAAAAGTATTTTAAATTATCTGTTATTTTATAGTACCTTTAATAATTGACTGGCTTCTATGCAGTGAATTTGTGTTTGAAATGTTTACGGTTTTTCTTTGGAGTAATTTATTTTCTTTATTTAGCTTTAGAGAAGATTAAATTTTTTCCTGCGGGGAAACCCCTTTTTTTTTAAAAAAAATTGTTTATGTATAATCGTATTTAAAAAATTAGAAAAAATACCATCAATGTATAATGACTTATTTTTTTTACCATTTACCCGCCCCAAAAAATTATTTTTTGGGTTTTTTCAATCAAAAATATATATATAACGCTTTATTTTTGGGAAAAAGGGTTTCTAAAAGGGGGAACCCCAAACCCTTTCCATGTTAACGATTTTAAAGTATTTTAGAAGTAACCAGAGTTGGCTTAATAATAAAACACTTACCTACTGAAAAAAAAAATTGGAAAAAAAAAATAGAGTTTTATTTAAAAACA
Organism: Listronotus oregonensis; assembly: GCA_019359885.1. NCBI lineage: Eukaryota > Metazoa > Arthropoda > Insecta > Coleoptera > Curculionidae > Listronotus > Listronotus oregonensis. Next base: position 45,927 of record JAHBCN010006781.1, read on the forward strand.
AACTAATACTATTATTTAAAAATATATATATATATAGTCGAGGAAAAGTAAAAAAGGCCTTACGAAGGATTTTTTGTGCAATAAAATGGACGGATGGTCCAAACGTCTAGAAACTTTGTGAACAAATTTAATTAATGAAAAATAAAAAACTGCATTTGTGCATTAAAAAAAAATGCATTTTAAAGTTTGCAAATATAAAACATTTATAAGTAGGTAAATAATGATGGAAATGAGCCTAAATTTGTTACTCCTAGGTTTTTGAGGTCGCTGAGCACGAATGTGATATTGACAAGGGCCTGCGGATTACCTGGTGCGCGCTAAGGATGGTGTAAACGTCGTCTGGGGTTTGGGGGTTTTAAAGACAACCTTTTAAAAACGGTCCAATCCACCCCCCCGGGGGGGTTTTTAATACCGAACACGAATATGACATAACAAGAGTCTGCAGAGCAGTGCAGCCAGATTGTGAAAAAAAGTACTTGTTCCAGTCGCTCCTGATTGATTCCCCAAAACCCCCGTTTACGGGATTTGTTGTGGTTGGGCCCCCCCGGGTCTTTGGAACAAAAAATAGGGGAAAAAAAAAAAAAAAGGGTTGACCGAAACGGATAAAACCGTTTCGAGAGGTGTCACCAAGGTCACAAGCAGACAAAAAGGGGGGCCGACCGAAGCGGGTGAATCCGTTTCGTGAGGGGGCCCCCCGAAGGGGGCCGGACCTGGGGGTTTTTGGGGGACTAATCCATCCCGAACAAACAGGTACTTAGGAAGGGGGTTTCCCCCCAAACCAAACCCGAAGGCGGAAGAACCCATTTTTAGAAAAAAAGGGGTTTCCCCCCCTTTAAAAAAAGGGGTGTTGGGGGGGTTTTTGGGGTAAATCGGATGGGGCCCCGAAAAAAACCCCCCCCCGTAACAAGGACCTGGGGGGCTACCCCCGTCACTAGACAGGGGGAGGAGGGCATGAGGGTCAATGTCTGCTCGTCATACTCTCCAGCAGAAGGGGCACAAGAACACATCAGAACACATA
>JAHBCN010006782.1:0-47162 GCA_019359885.1 Listronotus oregonensis
TATTTTTTTCAAATTTAGTTTTTGTTCTTCCCTTATTTTTTATACTTTTTAAATTTAATTTAAAAATTTTTAATGAATTCTAAAATTTTTTTTTTAATTTTTTAAAATTTCAAATTTTTTTTTTTTTTTTTTATTTCCCAAAAAACCAATAAACCTTTTAAAAAGTTTTTAGGTTTTTTTGATAGACATAAATCATCCAAAATGGTCTTTTTTATTCGAAATAGTGTACAGGGGCTGGTGGCATTTTGGGTTTATTTACGGGTGTTGAAATTAGTAAAAATGCTGTTAAGTTTCGAGGCAATTTTAAAACATTTAAAATTTACAATTTAAAGCTTACTTATTCATTATTTTTAAACGTGAAAAGGGTATAAAAACTAATTTAACTCATTTCATAAAAGCATTTTCTACAAGTATTCGAAGTATCTTAATGCGAATAAAAAATTCCCATGTGACTTTATTGCATTAAAACTTTTTTTTTTTATCTATTTTATAAAGTGATAAATGGAAATATATAATTGTTTTAAAAAAAATTAACTTTTTTCTCCTTTTTGAGGTCTTTAGTCACAAAAACCTTTGTAAAAAATTTGGGTCTGTGGTAAAAATTTTACATTTCAAAATTAAATCCAAAAAAAAAAAGTTTTTTAATGCTTTAGAATTCCCAAAATGTCGTCGGGAAAAAAGGGTAAAAAAAAATAAAAGTTACCCGCTTCGTCTGATTGTGGCACCCTGTCCACCAGTCAGATTCAGCGAGAGAGAAAATTAAATCTCATTTTTTCTTTTTCCCGAATTGACCGCCAACGAAGGCCTAGTAGTATTGTTAAAGGCTAAATCATTAGTTTAGACTGTGTGTGGTATGGGCGTACTTTAACGGTTTTATTAAGAGATACAATTTAAAAAATATAAATAAAAGAACACGGTAATCTGAATCGAACCAGCATTACACCAAAAAGTTGGTTGATATAAAGCTCAATTCTGACAGATTGTATAATTTTTGTGCGTACGGTAAAATTTTTGACAAATGTACTTTTAACAGATGTCATTTCTGACAGATGGCAATTTGTTAGGATTTTTTTGCAAGATGATAATTTAACTATGTCATTTTAAATAGGTGCATTTTTAACAGATGTTGTTTTTGACAAATGCCATTTTTAACAAATATTATTTTGCCATTTGTCGACTTTGGCAGATAATACATATTTTGACATATATGTCATTTTTCGTAAATATTTTTTTGAGAAATGTAATTTTAATCAAATGTAATTCAATTTTAAAGTTACAAATGATTTTTTGACTATTACAATCGCAAGTTTGGCGTCAGCATCAAAACCAAAATGGTGGCCATCAATAAACTCCATTAGTTGAAACATTTTACAAAATTGGTTTTTAAATTTTGAAATAGATAAAGGGAGATCAACCTAAATGTTTCCTTATTTTTAGAAATGCTCAAGCAACCAAACTTGGATGACTTCAAATGGAATAACCGCTCAGAAATGTTAATCATAATCATATTCTCACAAAAGTAATGATCAAAAAACGTAATGAAAAGTGTCATATTTAGGAAACTACACTTTGTTAACATTAATCCTATATTATCATAAGCAACATGATAATAAAATAATATAAGTCGATAAAGACGTCACAGTTTTGGGAAGCATTCTTCTTTTTTATGTATAAAGGATTTAAATAATGATGTGTCTGAGATAGCTTTAATGTATTGAGAGCAAATGCCTCCGAAATTGCTGATTTACAAACTGATAAAATACATGAGATGTAAATGTTGATACAAATCGGTAACGTGGATTCAATTTTCTTTTCTATTGCCTAGATATATAGATTAGAATAAGCAAACAACAGCATTTTTAGTTAAATAATAATCGACATCCTTATCCCAAAGTGATAATAACTAAGATACAGTCAATTTTATTTTTTTTCGTTTTTCGAATTTTCTAACTAAATGACATAGGACAGAATTGGGGATTTGAGGTTTTTGGCAAAATTTAATTTCTTAGGGTGGTAAAGGCGCCCGTATCATCCTCACTTGTTTTAGATGGCATAACTTTTTAAGCTTAGTTTATTGACTGTTTATTAAAAAAAAATGTTACTGTAATCCCCGTGAATATGTATTCATTTGGTCTCCGCAGCAACTTTTTTGAGATAAACATCCCGCTTTGAGCAAAGGTTAATTATTCAAACTTTGCAGTATAGTTTTCAACACGCTAATTAAAAGTCTCCATGGGCTAAAATCCAAAACCCTTCTAACTCCCCCAAAATCAGCCTGAAAAGTCACTAGGATTTGGAGACTTTGAAGAATGATTTTGGGGGTTAGATGGGTTTTTGGGTTTTGTACTCGTGAAGACTTTGGATCAGTGTGTTGAAAACTATAACTTTGCAAAGTTTGAAAACCATTGGCCGAAACCCGTTTTCCATAGGAAAATTGCTGGGTCCTTTAAAACGCGTTTATCTCGAAAACAGTTGCTCCTAGAGACCTAAATGAAGTACACATTTTTGACGCTTCAAAAAAGTTATGCCATCTAAAACAAGTGGGGTAGGCTTAGCTGGCGCCCTCACCAGCAAATTAAAGGTATGGACGAATTTAAGTTTATCGCTTCAAAGAAACCCCAAATCCCCAATTTTGTACCGCTATGTCATTTATTTAAGAAATTATTACGAAAAAAAGAAAACAAAATTAAAATTTTAACACCTTGTTTCTTAGTTACTATCAACTTTGGGATAAGGCAAGTTTACGTTAATTGCATTTTTTCAACCTAAGGAATCTGCTGTTGTTCTGTGTCCCATTACTTCTGGGACACCCTATATAAGTACTTGTTTATCCAACGAGGACAAAGTAAAATGTAGAATATCTATAATTTGCATTTTTTCAGTACAATCCCAAAGAATATTTGAAAGGTACAGGGAAAAAACGGGCTAAGTTAAATTTTATGATTTTGAGAGTAATTTTAACTTTAAAAGCTGCAAAATTAAAGTATTTGAATTGATATTTTTACCAATATGTTTTCAACTACTCTTGTCATAAAATGCAAGCATTTTAAAAATTATTGATGGAAAAATCAAACTTATGATAAAATGATCGTAAATTAGCTCGTTTTTTCACCTTTAATTTATCAACAATTTGTTTTGTGAAGTATGTTTATTTCACTCAACATCCAGCGTTGCAACCAACTAATATAGTAAAAAATTAAACTAAAAAATAATCTTTGGTATTCTTACATGAATTTGATAACCTACAATTCAATAACTTAATAGTTTGATTAGTGTAAGCTAATTATTTTTCTGTTTACTTTGAAAGTTTTTATGAAAAGATTTTTCCATATTCCCCGTCAATTATGCACCAGTGAGGTAAAATAATCTGAGCTTCTTTCTACAGAACTTTTAAAACTTTGTAAATTGGTAAATGTTTTGGCCAAAACTTTTATTAGGCACAAAATAACACAAAAGCGTTTAAAATAGTGGGTCCAATGCTGCCGAAAATACAGGTAGAAACGCGACATAGCCGTTTATTCCCCGGTATGGGATAATTTTTTTATTTAATATCTCCTGACTTATCGCGTTCTTGTTAGTGATTTTTTCAGAACAAAATATAACAATATTTTCTACCGGAGGACGTCAATATCCCAATTTTGCTAAAAATAGAGTTAGCCCGTTTTTCTCCTGCACCCTTTATTTTTAAAATGATTTTAATTAAAATAAAAGAGTTACGAGATAAAATTAATATTTTTATAATCGGACACATATTTACTGATTCTTTTTGAAAAAATTCATTTTTTATTACGTTTCAGTAAAAAGGGTTTTGTACTAAACATAATAATTAAATTAAACGACCATGCACACTTTAAATGGGTTTTTTTGGCGACCGGTGAAATTTAACCAAATTTTTATATGTTATTAAGGACCTCCAAAGAAACAATTTTTATCCTTGCACCAAAATCTAAACCTACAGGGTAAGCCCTAGAGCTAGGTATAATTTGTGTCTTGCTAATTTAAAAAAAATAGTTTGCCAAGTGTTAGCTGTATTCAAAAAGTAAATAATACTAAAACTTTTCATATTTACTGTGTATATTAACTTATTTTATTTATAAAGTGTTATTGGGTAAAATAAAAATACAGGGTAAATTAGAAAACTAATGGTTTAACGCCATATGAAAAATATTAATAGGTATCCTAAATAGGTAATGTGTAATATTACTGTTAGGAAATAACAAATTAAGCCAAAATAACTATACATATGTAGAGATTTTAAATAATCTTTTAACCGCAGATTATACAGGGTACCACAAATACAATACAGAAAAATTAAATTATACCTATTTTAGAAGTACTAATAACTTGATAATTAAAAATGAATTTAAGCTATTTGACTATTTTAATTAATTGCTTACAAAAATAGGAGTTTAAAATAAAACAAAAATGATTTTAAAAAAATATGACATTAACTTAAAAAGCAAAGATATGCCTGAAGATAAACGGAAATCCTAACTGAACATAGTAGAACGGTCACTAAGGCAAGTGACGAGGTTCTGTATAATAGCATTTTAAAAATTAAAAAAATTAATAATATTTTATAAATAAATGTATAGGTGACGTCATTATAGATATAATCATTAATAGTAGGTATGTGGTGATTTACACAATCCTTAATATCTAAAAAACTGTAACAGCTATGGAAAAATGTTATATAACCAAAAATTAAGGCAATTACATTTTTTTTTTAGTTTTAAAAACATTTTTAATTGGAAAAATATTAAAGTAAAAAACTTAAGTCGTAACTTAAAATAGTCTTAAAAATTTGATTTTTTTATTTTAACTCAAAAAGTCTTGGATTTATACAAAACAGTTACTTTATGTAAGTAATCCAAATTAAATATTTTGTTAAGAATACACAATTTTTATTAAATACAATTTCGTATAACTTTTACCGTTTTTGAGATATTGAAATTTAAAACAAAATTAATAAAATTTCAAAAACTAGAGAGGATAAAAAATTAATATGCCAAAAATAAGGATCTTAAGATTGTCCATATAAAAAGTTACATAAACATTTTTGATGTACTAAATAATAAAAGAGATATAAACAATTGATTTTAATCAAAAATTTAATTCCAAAATAGTAATAAAATACACATTCCTTTAATAATCTGATTTTTATTTTTTTATTTAAAGCACTTATTTTATTTATTTTAATCCCATATTACTTAAAATCAAAAAAAAAAATGTAATAAAAATATTATTTAGAATTTGGAATATTAATTTTCGGCTTACCCTGTATTTTTATTTTACCTTATAACACTTTGTAGGTTAAACGAATTATTATACAGAAAAAAGAGTAAAAGTTTTTAAAATAATTGACTAATTAAATACAGGTACTTAATACTTAGCAAATCATTGTTTTTTAAATTAGCATTACACAAATTATACCTAACTGTAGCGGCTCACCCTGTAGGTTTAGAGTTTAGGTGCAATAATACAAACTGCTTCTTTTGAGGTCCTTAACAACATATTAAAATTTGGTTAATTCTCACCGCTTGCCAAAAACCCATTGCACACTGCATGGTCCTTTGGCGCTGGTGAAAATGAGTACCTAAGAATTTTTATAGAAATGTTTTGTGAAACTAAACTTTTTTAAAAACAAACCATTAAATAAGGTGCCCAGTCAAGAGAATATTCATTTTAGGTAGCTGGATTAGCAAAAGTCTCAATGTTGAAAAAAAATTTCAAGATTAATTATTAACGTTCATAGGATCATGTAAGTCATTTATTATATGTTCAGATTATATTAAGTTCTTGGTACTTAGTCATTTAATGTTTTTATACTTATACCTCGTTAAATACATTCACTTGGTTATTTATTTATTAAGAGTAACTATATATTTAATTATACTTTTTTTAAGTTAAAGCTTAATAATTAAATTTAAATTAACAGCAGTTAATGATATAAAATAAGTGTATAAAAGGAATTAACCTAATTTGATTGTAATCATAATTACTAAAATTAAAGGCATAGGGCAAACCACCATATATCCTTTTTAAAGTATAATTTCGCAGGGTTTTGCAGTTTATTAATGTTAGGTAGCCAACTGCGGTCTCTTGCGTTTTTGAATAGAATATCTATCGTGTGGTAAATAATAGTCCTTTGCAATGTAGACTGACATGATAATTGGTATATTTCAATTTGGTCTTGAGAAACAAAAAGTAACATTTGAGGTAAAATCTTACCTTTGTATTCATAGGGGTGCATTTCGTTTCCAATTCCAATAGGTAAGGAAGTACTAGTAGCAGGAACAGCCAGGACTGGAGATACTTTTCTCGTAACCGGCGGATTTGAACATGGCGAAGAAGCCGACGAATCACAGTCTAAACTACCTCGATCAATATTAAGAATAGGGCTGGGGGTCTTCTGTTGTACCGGCATCATGGCAATGTCAACATTTCCATTTCTCAGCATGGCTTCATCTTGGGCCTGAGCCCTTCGTAATGCTGTTTGCATAGCCATGACTCTTTGCCTCTCGGATGTTAGGCGGCATTTCTCGCATTTGCAAGTGCGGTACATACAGTATCTTTTGTGGCCCTTAAGAGCAATTTTTTTCCTATGATTCCTGCACCGTGCACAGTTTGGCGGTGTTCTTGGATTTGCTGAAGTACTGGAAGCATTAGTATTTACATCCATCTTACTTTCGTAATCCTGAGAGTCCGTTGACATGTTTTCACTAAACGAAAATTCACTGAAAGTATTAGAAATTATAAGATAAGTCACTACGCGAAATTGTAAATTTTGGTAGTTGCAATAGCAACAGGTCAAAAAACGGTCGCGGAACCACGCGTATGCGACACCCAGACGGATTCCCACTGTAAGCGTAGCAGGACGGCAATGGCCGGAATAAGTGACTAACTGCAGTGGGTTCTCGCGAAAATCAACTGTCAGTTCGTCAGCCAAGTCAGGACGAAGTAAGAGAATTGCATTGAAAATGCAGCGGCCAGACGGGGTAGACACAGCGGGACGAATTTACGACTTTAAGCGTGGTGGGGACCTGCATGTGCGGACTGCAGTTTCAAGCCGCGTTTTATGTGGTAATAACATCGGGAACTGAGTTTTGATGGCAGGTATGCCAGAGCCGGAATAAGGAGCATTGCAAAAAACATTTTGACTTAAGTTTATTTATTTAATTTTTTCCTAAACATATTACTACATAATCAGGGTGTTTCTTAAATGATCTAAAATAATAAAGGAGGTGATTTTTCATGTGTTTTGGATAAAAATGTTAAAAAAATGTCTCTTTTAAATACAGGGTGATTTATTTTTCAGGTTGTTGTAAGTATCGGGAAATTGAAATGGTTTTATTTTTTTAAACCTAAAATTTTTACGGTGTGTATTAGTTGAAACATGCTAATAACTACTGTTTATTATGATTATACCTTGCTTCTAATTATTTTTAAAACAAGTTATGTGTACATTTTAAAATACATTTATGTTTCATGCATTTTTAGTAAAATACCTTTTTTTTCTCCTAAATGAAACATATTACTACATAAACAGGGTGTTTTTTAAATGCTCTAAAATAATAATGGAGGTGATTCCTAGTGTGTTTTGATAAAAATGTTAAAAAAATGTCTATTTCAAATACAGGGTGTTTTATTTTTCAGTTTGTTGTAAGTATCGGAAAATTGAAATGGTTTTATTTTTTTAAACCTAAAATGTTTACGGTGTTTATTAGTTGAAACATGCTAATAACTACTGTTTATTATGATTATACCTTGCTTCTAATTATTTTTAAAAAAAGTTATGTGTACATTTTAAAATACATTTATGTTTCATGCATTTTTAGTAAAATACCTTTTTTTTCTCCTAAATGAAACATATTACAACAGGGTGTTTTTTAAATGATCTAAAATAATAATGTAGGTTTCTATTTCTTTTTATTCCTAGTGTGTTTTGATAAAAATGTTTAAAAAAATATCTATTTCAAATACAGGGTGTTTTATTTTTCAGTTTTGTAAGTATCGGGAAATTGAAATGGTTTTATTTTTTTAAACCTAAAATGTTTACGGTGTGTATTAGTTGAAACATGCTAATAACTACTGTTTTATTATGATTATACCTTGCTTCTAATTATTTTTAAAACAAGTTATGTGTACATTTTAAAATACATTTATGTTTCATGCATTTTTAGTAAAATACCTTTTTTTCTCCTAAATGAAACATATTACTACATAAACAGGGTGTTTTTTAAATGCTCTAAAATAATAATGGAGGTGATTCCTAGTGTGTTTTGATAAAAATGTTAAAAAAATGTCTATTTCAAATACAGGGTGTTTTATTTTTCAGTTTGTTGTAAGTATCGGAAAATTGAAATGGTTTTATTTTTTTAAACCTAAAATGTTTACGGTGTTTATTAGTTGAAACATGCTAATAACTACTGTTTATTATGATTATAACTTGCTTCTAATTATTTTTAAAAAAAGTAATGTGTACATTTTAAAATACATTTATGTTTCATGCATTTTTAGTAAAATACCTTTTTTTTCTCCTAAATGAAATATATTACTACATAAACAAGGTGTTTTTTAAATGATCTAAAATAATAATGTAGGTTTGTATTTTATTTTATTCCTAGTGTGTTTTGATAAAAATGTTTAAAAAATGTCTATTTCAAATACAGGGTGTTTTATTTTTCAGTTTTGTAAGTATCGGGAAATTGAAATGGTTTTATTTTTTTAAACCTAAAATTTTTACGGTGTGTATTAGTTGAAACATGCTAATAACTACTGTTTATTATGATTATACCTTGCTTTTAATTATTTTTAAAACAAGTTATGTGTGCATTTTAAAATACATTTATGTTTCATGCATTTTTAGTAAAATACCTTTTTTTTCTCCTAAATGAAACATATTACTACATAAACAGGGTGTTTTTTAAATGCTCTAAAATAATAATGGAGGTGATTCCTAGTGTGTTTTGATAAAAATGTTAAAAAAATGTCTATTTCAAATACAGGGTGTTTTATTTTTCAGTTTGTTGTAAGTATCGGGAAATTGAAATGGTTTTATTTTTTTAAACCTAAAATGTTTACGGTGTGTATTAGTTGAAACATGCTAATAACTACTGTTTTATTATGATTATACCTTGCTTCTAATTATTTTTAAAACAAGTTATGTTTACATTTTAAAATACATTTATGTTTCATGCATTTTGAGTAAAATACCTTTTTTTTTTCCTAAATGAAACATATTACTACATAAACAGGGTGTGTTTTAAATGCTCTAAAATAATAATGGACGTGATTCCTAGTGTGTTTTGATAAAAATGTTAAAAAAATGTGTATTTCAAATACAGGGTGTTTTATTTTTCAGTTTGTTGTAAGTATCGGAAAATTGAAATGGTTTTATTTTTTTAAACCTTAAATGTTTACGGTGTTTATTAGTTGAAACATGCTAATAACTACTGTTTATTGTGATTATACCTTGCTTCTAATTATTTTTAAAACAAGTTATGTGTACATTTTAAAATACATTTATGTTTCATGCATTTTTAGTAAAATACCTTTTTTTTCTCCTAAATGAAACATATTACTACATAAACAGGGTGTTTTTTAAATGTCTAAAATAATAATGGAGGTGATTAATAGTGTGTTTTGATAAAAATGTTAAAAAAATGTGTATTTCAAATACAGGGTGTTTTATTTTTCAGTTTGTTGTAAGTATCGGAAAATTGAAATGGTTTTATTTTTTTAAACCTAAAATGTTTACGGTGTTTATTAGTTGAAACATGCTAATAACTACTGTTTATTATGATTATACCTTGCTTCTAATTATTTTTAAAAAAAGTTAAGTGTACATTTTAAAATACATTTATGTTTCATGCATTTTTAGTAAAATACCTTTTTTTTCTTCTAAATGAAACATATTACTACATAAACAGGGTGTTTTTTAAATGATCTAAAATAATAATGTAGGTTTCTATTTTTTTTTATTCCTAGTGTGTTTTGATAAAAATGTTAAAAAAATGCCTGTTTCAAATACAGGGTGTTTTATTTTTCAGTTTTGTAAGTATCGGGAAATTGAAATGGTTTTATTTTTTTAAACCTAAAATGTTTACGGTGTGTATTAGTTGAAACATGCTAATAACTACTGTTTTATTATGATTATACCTGTTTAATTATTTTTAAAACAAGTTATGTGTACATTTTAAAATACATTCATGTTTCATGCATTTTATTAAAATACCTTTTTTCTTCTAAATGAAACATATTACTACATAAACAGGGTGTTTTTTAAATGATCTAAAATAATAATGTAGGTTTCTATTTTTTTTTAAATCCTAGAATGTTTTGATAAAAATGTTAAAAAAATGTCTATTTCAAATACAGGGTGTTTTATTTTTCAGTTTTGTAAGTATCGCGAAATTGAAATGGTTTTATTTTTTTAAACCTAAAATGTTTGCGGTGTGTATTAGTTGAAACATGCTAATAACTACTGTTTTATTATGATTATACCTTGCTTCTAATTATTTTTAAAACAAGTTATGTGTACATTTTAAAATACATTCATGTTTCATGCATTTTTAGTAAAATACCTTTTTTTTCTCCTAAATGAAACATATTACTACATAAACAGGGTGTTTTTAAATGATCTAAAATAATAATGTAGGTTTCTATTTTATTTTATTCCTAGTGTGTTTTGATAAAAATGTTAAAAAAATGTCTATTTCAAATACAGGGTGTTTTATTTTTCAGTTTTGTAAGTATGGAGAAATTGAAATGGTTTTATTTTTTTAAACCTAAAATTTTTACGGTGTGTATTAGTTGAAACATGCTAATAACTACTGTTTATTATGATTATACCTTGCTTCTAATTATTTTTAAGACAAGTTATGTGTACATTTTAAAATACATTGATGTTTCATGCATTTTTAGTAAAATACCTTTTTTTTTCTCCTAAATGAAACATATTACTACATAAACAGGGTGTTTTTTAAATGCTCCAAAATAATAATGGAGGTGATTCCTAGTGTGTTTTGATAAAAATGTTAAAAAAAATGTCTATTTCAAAATGTTTTATTTTTCAGTTTGTTGTAAGTATCGGAAAATTGAAATGGTTTTATTTTTTTAAACCTAAAATGTTTACGGTGTTTATTAGTTGAAACATGCTAATAACTACTGTTTATTATGATTATACCTTGCTTCTAATTATTTTTAAAAAAAGTTATGTGTACATTTTAAAATACATTTATGTTTCATGCATTTTTAGTAAAATACCTTTTTTTTCTCCTAATTGAAACATATTACTACATAAACAGGGTGTTTTTTAAATGATCTAAAATAATAATGTAGGTTTCTATTTCTTTTTATTCCTAGTGTGTTTTGATAAAAATGTTTAAAAAAATGTCTATTTCAAATACAGGGTGTTTTATTTTTCAGTTTTGTAAGTATCGGGAAATTGAAATGGTTTTATTTTATTAAACCTAAAATATTTACGGTGTGTATTAGTTGAAACATGCTAATAACTACTGTTTTATTATGATTATACCTTGCTTCTAATTATTTTTAAAACAAGTTATGTGTACATTTTAAAATACATTTATGTTTATGCATTTTTAAAAATACCTTTTTTCTCCTAAATGAAACATATTACTACATAAACAGGGTGTTTTTAAATGCTCTAAAATAATAATAGAGGTGATTCCTAGTGTGTTTTGATAAAATTGTTAAAAAAATGTCATTTCAAATACAGGGTGTTTTTTTCAGTTTTTGTAAGTTATCGGAAAATTGAAATGGTTTTATTTTTTTAAACCTAAAATGTTTACGGTGTTTATTAGTTGAAACATGCTAAAAACTACTGTTTATTATGATTATACCTTGCTTCTAATTATTTTTAAAACAAGTTATGTGTACATTTTAAAATACATTTATGTTTCATGCATTTTTAGTAAAATACCTTTTTTTTTCTCCTAAATGAAACATATTATTACATAAACAGGGTGTTTTTTAAATGCTCTAAAATAATAATGGAAGTGATTCCTAGTGTGTTTTGAAAAAATGTTAAAAAATGTCTATTTCAAATACAGGGTGATTTATTTTTCAGTTTTGTAAGTATCGGGAAATTGAAATGGTTTTATTTTTTTAAACCTAAAATGTTTACGGTGTGTATTAGTTGAAACATGCTAATAACTACTGTTTATTATGATTATACCTTGCTTCTAATTATTTTTAAACAAGTTATGTGTACATTTTAAAATACATTATGTTTCATGCATTTTTAGTAAAATACCTTTCTCTAAATGAAACATATTACTACATAAACAGGGTGTTTTTAAATGTCTAAAATAATAATGGAGGTGATTCCTAGTGTGTTTTGATAAAATGTTAAAAAATGTCAATTTCAAATACAGGGTGTTTTATTTTTCAGTTTGTTGTAAGTATCGGGAAATTGAAATGGTTTTATTTTTTTAAACCTAAAATGTTTACGGTGTGTATTAGTTGAAACATGCTAATAACTACTGTTTATTATGATTATACCTCGCTTCTAATTATTTTTAAAACAAGTTATGTGTACATTTTAAAATACATTTATGTTTCATGCATTTTTAGTAAAATACCTTTTTTTTCTCCTAAATGAAACATATTACTACATAAACAGGGTGTTTTTAAATGCTCTAAAATAATAATGGAGGTGATTCCTAGTGTGTTTTGATAAAAATGTTAAAAAATGTCATTTCAAATACAGGGTGTTTTATTTTTCAGTTTTTTGTAAGTATCGGAAAATTGAAATGGTTTTATTTTTTAAACCTAAAATGTTTACGGTGTGTATTAGTTGAAACATGCTAATAACTACTGTTTATTATGATATACCTTGCTTCTAATTATTTTTAAAACAAGTTATGTGTACATTTTAAAATAATATTTATGTTTTCATGCATTTTTAGTAAAATACCTTTTTTCTCCTAAATGAAACATATTATTACATAAACAGGTTTTTTTAAATGCTCTAAAATAATAATGGAGGTGATTCCTAGTGTGTTTTGATAAAAATGTTAAAAAATGTCAATTTCAAATACAGGGTGTTTTATTTTTCAGTTTGTTGTAGTATCGGAAAATTGAAATGGTTTTATTTTTTAAACCTAAAATGTTTACGGTGTTTATTAGTTGAAACATGCTAAAACTACTGTTTATTATGATTATACCTGCTTCTAATTATTTTTAAAACAAGTTATGTGTACATTTTAAAATACATTTATGTTTCATGCATTTTTAGTAAAATACCTTTTTTTTCTCCTAAATGAAACATATTACAACATAAACAGGGTGTTTTTAAATGCTCTAAAATAATAATGGAGGTGATTCCTATGTGTTTTGAAAAAATGTTAAAAAATGTCTATTTCAAATACAGGGTGTTTTATTTTTCAGTTGTTGTTAGTATCGGAAAATTGAAATGGTTTTATTTTTTAAACCTAAAATGTTTACGGTGTTTATTAGTTGAAACATGCTAATAACTACTGTTTATTATGATTATACCTTGCTTCTAATTATTTTTAAACAAGTTATGTGTACATTTTAAAATACATTTATTTTCATGCATTTTTGGTAAAATACCTTTTTTTCTCCTAAATGAAAATATTACTACATAAACAGGGTGTTTCTTAAATGATCTAAAATAATAAGGGAAGTGATTTCTCTTGTGTTTTGATAAAAATGTTTAAAAAATATCTCTTTCAAATACAGGGTGTTTTATTTTTCAGTTTGTTGTAAGTATCGGAAAATAGAAATGGTTTAATTTTTTAAAACTTAAAATGTTTACGGTGTTTATTAGTTGGAACATGCTAAAAACTACTGTTTATTTTGATTATACCTTGCTACTAATTATTTTTAAAAAAATTATGCGTACATTTAAAATAAATTAATTTTTTATGCATTTTTAGTAAAATACTTTTTTTCTCCTAAATGAAACTGCAACTAAAAGAATGTTAAGGAACATATTATGTCAGGTATTGCATATAGATTACAAATGAGATTAAGAAATTTTAACATATCATTGGCGTGCTTACATTTTTTAAAAATAAATTATAATAGTGTAAATGCACATGTGAATCTACTACATTTTATTTTCATTAAAACATGCTCTCTTATAAACACTGTAAATGTCTAAAGTTTAAATAATTACAAAAAAAAAACAAACAAAAATGTTCTGGAAATAGATATTTTTGCCATTTTTTTTTAAATTTTTAGACAGTCCACGAAGGCTGAGGCCCAAGTACTAACGTACCGTGGGTGTCTTAAGTGTGGTGAAAGGAAGTTTGTTTACAGGGGACTTAAATATTTGGAGATTGGGAGGAGAAGAAAAAACTTCTGTATGCAGCAGGTTCCATAGTCTTGACACTCTAGGGATGAAAGAACGAAGAAAGAGGGAAGTTCGGGGCCTCTCTAATTAAACTGTAAAAGGATGCATGAAAGTTGCTCTGTTGGGAGCTGCCAAAGAAGAAATTACACTGGCAAACTCTCTGCCGTGAAAAACCTATAGAAGAGCGACAGATCCCCCACAGCTCGACTGTGGGCAAGAGGGAGCCCTCTGTAAGCGTGGGATCATTAATAAGACGCATTTTTTGAATGGAGTTCAGAATGCTAAGTGTTATAGGAGTACATAAATTGCTCCTCTAAGAGAATAGTTTGAAGCCAATTCCCAAAATATATCTAGAAGGAGGGTCCGTTTTGGAATACATACAGATTGGAAGAAAAGAGATACCCTCTAAAGATTTTATATTACTTAGAAGCCTCTGTTATTCAAGAGTTTGGAACAAATATTTTCTGAATATGTTTTAAAAGATATCACGTCCATGACTTTTTAAGCGAATTGATTGAGAGAGGAGAAAGAGGATTTTTCCGCCCATGTGGAACTGTAAAAACAAGTGACACCTTAAATATTTTATTTTTAGGAATCCCTTTAAGGGTAACAATTTTCCATTTTAAAGATCTACTATGTTAATAATATTAAGAAGAAGGGCCCCTCCTCATACCACCGCCCATGCCGGTAGTGCCCTCGAGTTGCCAAATAATACAAAATAAGAAAATGATATTGTTGCTAATTTAAATGGTTGTGAATTTGGATTACGACGCGAGTTTAGCACTTAATTATACTTAATGTTTCCTCTCCTTCAATGTTCAATGTCACATGTGTGCAAATAAGTAAAATAAATATAGAGATGAGATGAACATCTTCGTCTCTAAATGATAGGTTGATGACTCGGAGGTACCTTAAACCCTCCAATTTTTCTAAACTAAAATTGAGATTCTAAATGGAATAAAAGGTTCTTAAACTTGATGAGCTTAGCGCACATGTTTCAAATTGATAATTGATCTTTATTGAATTTATTTACAATGTTTAAATGAGGTAAAGAATTAACAAAAGTAAATACAGTCTTCTTCTAAAATGATCTCAAATTAAATTGTAATTCTTCTAATGCTGTACAGTCCTCCACTCAGCCCCCGCCAGACGCCACGAATTGTTCTAGTAAGTTATTCTTCTCTATCAGTAATCCCAGAAGGTCTTCCGGCGAAGTGTCTTGGATCCTTTGTTCGATCGTTCTTTCCAGTTGTCCTCTTTTATCTGCATAGCCATTACAGTTGTAGATTCTATGTATTGGATCATCTTTTGTGTCATCATTACATGTGCTGCTTATTTCTTCATCTGCGATACCAATTCTTTTAAAGTGAATGCCAAATTTTTGCCTCCTTTCGATGTTCGGAATAAATCTGTGTGTTATCCTTCCTGTGTCTGTTTCATCCCATTGATTTTGCCATATTCTATGTGTCCATTCTCTTAATAGGTTCTTAATCTCTTTCTTGGATCTGCCATCTCTTTTGTTAATGTTAATGTCATCTATTTAAATGTTTAGCCCCATTTTACATTGTTTCATAAGGATTCGCTCATTTATCAAGCATTTTATTGGTGGTATATTTGCCAATACTGATGCCGCTTCCGTTGATGTAGTTATGTATGCCAGTATCATTGCTTTTGCTGTACAGCCTCTTACTGAGTTAAATTTGATTTTGGTTGATTGATGGAATACGTATGTTAAGAATTTTTTTCTTAATTTAAGATACTAGGTAAGGCTAGTCATCCACAGCTAAAAAGGCGAATTTAGAAGAAGTGCCATTCACATTCGAATCAGTTCATTAATAACACTGCCCCTAAGTTTTATTTTTTTATTATCTAAAGGTTGGATTTCATTTTGGCTTTCGTCGAGAGCCACGCATTTTGAAAAATACAAAAGTTTTTTGGAAAATGACAGCTGCAGGAGCAAAGAACTTTTTTTAGTCCCAAAGACCATGGGAAAATTGACCATGCTATCTATAAGTAGCTTAAATCTTCTTTTTCTACATCACATGTGGTAGTAAGGCCTACAGTAGTCAAAATACATACTTAGTGAGGACAAAAAAGACCCTATTAAAAACCGGTTATCTCCACTTCGTCGTTTTTCACCTTCGAGTGCTTGGATGTGTCCGTGAAAAGAATTTTCAGGACGTTTTTTTTAATGTTTGGATGATTCCCTATGGCTTAGAGCCAAACTACGGCAATATCTCTGGAATGTGCTGTATGCTGACTGAATGGGCACCTGATGGAAGTCCGAGTCATTTAATTTAAACAAGACAAAACAAGCGACAATATTATAAGCTTAAAAAACATGACTTATCAGATGTTTCACAATTTTTTTTTATATTGGTACAATCTACAAATCTTTAAAGATTAAGTACCAGTGGCATATTTAGGAGGCGTTTTGGAACTTACTGGAAGTGAGCTCTTTTGAGTAGATGTCTCAGCTCTAAACATTCTTTAACTGTACAATATTATTTATTCAAAGATGCATGCCTTAACAATTTTAAAACGTGGCAGAACTAACTAAAACGAACCAGAACACGATATTAAACTATCTAGAACAAGAACTACCTACACTCTTAAAAAAATCATTCCGTTTAATACATTTGAAGGATATTGCAGAAAAATTGTTTTTATACGTTTCTTTGACGAAACTATTTAGGCTATTGACGATTAATTTGCCAATGATCAAAAAAAATTATGTCCTTATTAATATATCTATCAAGATTTGTGATCAAATTTTATGCAATAGCATCCTATCAATAGGTGAAAGGGAGAACGTAGAAAACTAAATAAAAGATAAACATTACAAAAAATATAAAGAATTTGAAGCATATATCTTTATGCATATACAGTGTGTCCAAGATAAAAATGAACAGCATGGGGATCTCCGAAACGGTAAGAGATAGGTGGGTGGTTTAAATTTTGAAAAGTTGCTATTGAGCTTAATAATTAACCGTTGTAAAATTAAAGTTATATTTTGTACTTCCGGAAATATGGTGAAGTAAAAACCATCATCAACTTATTTTTTTTAAATAGGGACCTTGCATTTTTTTGAAGCAGTTTTAATTCCAATTAGAGATCGAACGCTGTTAGAACAACACCGATACGTCACGGTCTCATATGGCAAACTGATATGAGACCGTGACGTATCGTTGTTGTTCTAACAGCGTTCGATCTCTACCATGATGTATAACATATTTTTCTGTTAAATAAACATATTTTCCATAAGAGAAAATAAATTAGACAAGAAACGCACATGATTTCTTATAGGGGCGTTCCATATTTGGTAAGTAAATATTAAGTGTTTTGCATTTTTGTAATTGGAATAATGTGGGGTTCAAAAAAATTAAATAAAAAATCCAGAAGTGTATTTAAAAAATAGCGTTGATGATGGTTTAACAAAAATGAAACGTTGTTAAAAGTCTTTGACTTCACAAATACATAAAGCGTACAAAGTTCCATAAGAATGTATTTTAAGATTTTTTTTAACTTTTGAAATAAACTAGTAAAAAAATAAAACTAAAATTTTTAACAGTATATTATTGACGTCCCGAATACGCAACTTTGCCAAACTGTATATGGTTTTTTACAAAAAAATTGTATGTCCTCTTATAGGACTCATTTTTGGATATGTCACTGTTAGGTTTTAACGTACCGTGAGTGACTCAAGTAAAGTTAAAGGCGGTTTACAGTTTATTAACAAAGTATTTAAACATTTGTAGGTTTAAAGGGCAAGAAACGACCTTTCAAATTACGTGGCGGGCAAAGTAGGAAGCTCAGGGCTTGCCAGATGGTTTGCAAAAGGATATAAAAATTTTTAATAATTTTGATGAAAAAATAGTTCTTATCTAATTAACTTTAAAAACTATAACTTTACCTAACAGAATGGCTTCTAAAAAAAATTTTTTTTTACACTTAAAACCATGTTTTTTTTTAAATCCCTTACTATCTTATAGTAATCTTCGTGCCGCCGACTATGTGATAAAACATGGGGTCTAAAACCCAAAATTATCTACTGGTCATACCTTACAGTTGTAATACCTATAGTTACTTATACCTCACAGGTCTGGTGGCCAAAACAGAGGAAAAAAACTACACAAGGAAAGTTTCTGAAACTGCAGAGACTTGCCTGTCTGGGAGTTACTGGAGCAATGAAAACTTGCCCAACGGCAGCTCTGAAGACAATGTTGAACCTCCTTCCCTGCACCTGCACATAAAGAGGGAGGCGATACTGAGTGCCTCCAGAGTAATACAGACACAAAATATAAAGTCAGGAGACCTGACTAGTCACCTTAAAATTTTGGAAAAAATAAAGATTGAAGCTCTGACCAAACCCACGGACATGATGCCTACAGTACGGGACTTCCAGCGCTCTTTTGAAGTGGTTATTCAAGACCGCCAAACTATGAGTGTGAATGCACCAAAGCATGAAAAAGGCTCACTTGTCTGGTACACTGATGGATCTAAGATGGAACAGGGGGTTGGAGCGGGTGTCTTTGGACCTAGATGAAGACTATCAAAGTCTCTCGGCAAGGCTCCCTCCATCTTCCAAGCTGAAATCCATGCAATTGACTTTTGCGCTTCTGAATGTGCCAAAAACGGCCTTCAAGGCGCAACCATATATATTTTATCGGACAGCCAGGCCGCTTTGAAGGCATTGACTTCATGCACTTTTAATTCAAAGCTAGCCTGGAATGCCGACAATCACTAAACCAACTGGCCAAACACAACAGAGTTACTCTGGAGTGGGTACCAGGACATGAAGGAGTGGAGGGCAATGAAATTGCCAATCAACTCGCCAAGGAAGGAGCACAGAGACCATTCTATGGACCTGAGCCCTTCTGTGGCACCACTAGAGGCCACCTCTACGAGGAACTCAGAACATGGGAAAAAAGTCAAAAAGATGTGGAACAACATCCCAGGACAAAAGCAGGCGAAAAGATTTATTTCGCATTCACCTAAGTACACAAAGAAGCTACTGGAACTTCAAAAAAATGAACTTAAACTGGTTACCGACATCCTAACAGGACATGGCCCTTGGAGGTATCACCTCAAAAAAATGGGAAAGACTGAAGATGAACAATGTCGGTTTTGTCACGAGGCAAACGAAACTGCGGAACACATTTTCTGTGAATGCAGAGAACTGACCCAACAACGGCTTAAATACTCGAAGGGGTATATCTTACTCCTAGAGATATTATTCAGCTTGCACCGCGTAGTATCCTGAACTTTGCTAAAGGTATAGGAATTACCGGGCACTAAACAACGAAGAGTATTCATAAAAGATCTCTTTTGGTCGAAGTGAAGGAGGGCTACACTAGAGCTGAGCGACCCCGTTCATTACAATACAATACAATACAAACTTATAGAATTTATTTATTTTTGAATTAAATTATTAAAATAGTTTAACAAACACCGATTTAAATATGATCATCATATTCATGACTCCGGTACTGGACTTCTTATAATTGATACCTGCGCAGGTTCCACTAATGCTGTCGCCGCCGGTAACTTTTATCGACTTTTTTAAATGGTTAGCGTCATATTTGCCTATATTTTTATTTATTGGTGATTTATTTAAAATTGATAAGCGATCTTTTTAAAATTTTATTATGTAAACAGAAAAGTTATACTTAACGATGAATTGATTAATGAGAATCAATTTGCGAGGATACAAAGATAAAGCGGTGTTACCCAGACGAGGCCACTACGACACATCGGTCTGCACTACCTCACACGAGGAAGAATTAAGTAGTGCAAGTCATTTGTCTTTATGCGATTAATATATAAAATTAAGTTTTATTACAAACGACAAATATAATAAAATGACACACATTTCCATTTTTATTCTGCACCATTTTTTTCGTTAAATTTTATTACATACAGTTAACCGTGCCCAGTCAATTTCTCCTCATATGGGATCCTTTTTTATTCTTAGTTTTATTCGAAATCAATTTCTATTCAAATCGAATTAAAAATAACAAAAAAAAATTCTAGTCACGTGATCCGCAGTATTAAGCGAGACAGGGATCATCCACACTATGCTTTGGACCTATCTATCTGAACAGAAAGCTAAGATCTATTATAATATATTCGAGTTTTCTTATATTGCTATGATATTTTCGTATGGTATTACCCCGGAACCGCACATTGGGGCCAGTGTTGGCGCCAACGTTGGGCTATGTTGGCGGTATTATTTTTAAAAGCATCCAAACATTGGAAGTTATTGAAGCCAAGCTCAGTTAGCTCCAAGCAGAGCCAACATGTCGGACCTAGAAGTGGCTGTGGGCAAGGGTGGTAAACTTAACAAGGAGTGCTCGATTTTTATTATTTGTCCGCAGATATAGGTTATGTTTGGACGACACCCGTTTGCCCATTTTGCCCAGAAGGTAGATTTATTTTCTTAATTTTTGTTAAATATTCAACTTTTAAAAACTATTTTGGATATGCACTTACTATTAGAACTGTAATGTATAATATTTTCAAAAATTAAGACTTTATATTATTTGTAAACCAAACAAACAGGCCAACGGATTACGTCAGAAATACCTAATTGACATTTAAATTGGTGTATATGGGCTTAAATGGGATCGAGACTTAGGTTTATCACCCTTGGCTTGGGTGTTTCTGTAAGCGCTGCTCATCATAATATTATTTTACCAAGTTGGTTTAAAGACCTCGTCTGAGGATGCTCCTGAACGAATACTGTCTTTAATTTTCTTAGTATAGAGCCTGCACGTGCTCATTAAGAACTCTCTTTTTTTAATTCAGCTACAGCATATTTGAGGCCTAAACTGACCTATATACGTTGCCATGCATCGGCAACAGCGTTTCTATTTTTGTGGTCTTTGACTGTTGGATTCTATAAAACTGGTTCCGCTTGATAAAGCTCCAAAAAACGTAAAATGTTTTCATTTGACCATATCTCCTGGGGTGACATTATTTACTTTAATAAAGTTATTACGACGCGCACTCTCACTTCGCAGACTAAACAAGTTAAAAGACGATTTATTACGGGCCAATGTGTGGCCGAATGCACAAACATTGGGACAAATTCCCTTTGATGTCTCGTCAAAAAACCGACACAAGACGGCCAACTTCCAACTTTCGAGCCAACGTTGACGCCAACAGACACCAATACCATAAATCTCGATCCACACGTTGGACGAGCGTAGTTGGCGCCAACATTGGCCCCCATGTGCGGTGCCGGCCTTACGTTCGGGGGTAGTTCACATCTTAGTTATATGGGTGGTTTTCTTATAGATGCTGGTGAGCAGTACTCGACTGAAATTTCTTACAATTTAGAATATCTTATAGCACAGTAAACGAAGGTGTGAGCCTGAAGATCAGGTTGGGCCGTCATAATTTTGTTTTTAATTTGCAGGTATTAATGTATATAATAACCTCTGAAAATATCATATGTAAAAAATGTCCGCAAGGGCCTGAAATGGCCCTCAAGAGCCGGAAATCCGTTTTTCAACTAATTTGGTCGATATCTCCCGAAATATGACACTACGCAATTCGTGTTTGGACGAAAATGAAAAGCAGTTTATTAACTGCAAAATAATTCCTATCACCTTGTCAAAAATTTGATAGTTTTGGCAATAATCGGCCATAAATGCCGAGTAGATGCCCTGTATCTCGAAAGGTGCTTGACTACAGAACGGACGGATTAATTTTAAATAACTTACGTAAAATGCATATTTTGCATGATTTAAAGTTTACATGAAAGAAGGAACTGTAGCAATAATATCTTGCTACTGTTTCCTTTTTGTTGTTTCTTTAGAATATTAAAAACTCAGCCAAAGTTAGTTTTTGCTCGATATTTTGACCATCCTATCAATTTGGTCATATTTTTTTATAAAAAGTAATTTTACCGAATTCTTTTGGATTATGGAGCTTCTGCTTAAAGAGCAGAAAGTATTGAAGCCAATGTGGGTGTACGCGTTGTAGCAGACGGCTGTTCGATACTATACATGAACGGTACGCGCACGGAATAAAATAATAAATTATTTAGAGAAAGTTTAAAGGCAGAATTTTTTTCTCGTGCACTTATTAAAGTACTTTACGTAAAGATATATTGATAAAAAGGTCAGAATGTGATCTTTAATACAATTGTAAAGCTCAAAAAATTTAAACACGAAAAGAAAGTAATCATCAAAAAAAAAAATGTCGAGTTTTTTTTGGGACAAGAATTTCCTTGATTTTCCGGCAAACTAAAAAATTTGGAAAAAAAAGAAGAGTGCTATCGAGACGGGGACAATCTAAGCTTTTGAATGATGTGCATTGTTAGCCGATATGGTTCTTGAATATATATTAATTAGCGATAAACCCGAGCATTTTTAAAAACTTCGGAAATCTAAAAGAACCGCCCTAAGAAAAACACGTTGTTTATAAAAATACACAAAAAATATTTATTGAGTCTTTTGGAATGTATTCAACACCTTCCAAAGCCCCATTATCCAAAAGAATTCGGTAAAATTACTTTTTATAGAAAAAATATGAACAGATTGATAGGAGGGTCAAAATATCGACCAAAAAATTAACTTTGGTTCGAGTTTTTATTATTCTTAAGAAACAAAAAAAGGAAACAGTTACAATATATTATTGCTACACGTTCCTTCTTTCATGTAAACTTTGAATCATGCAAAAATTTGCATTTTTACGTGAGTTATTTAAAAATTAATCCGTCTGTTTGAAAGTGTAAGTAGCTTAAAGCTCCTTTCGAGATACGGGGCAGGTGCAAAAAATACTGGCGCATTTAAGGCCGATTATTGCAAAAACTATTAAATTTTTGACAAAAGTGATGAATATCATTTTTACAGTAAATAAACTGCTCTTCATTTTCATCCAAACACGAATTGCGTAAGTGTCATATTTCGGGAGATATCGACCAAAATAATTGAAAAAACGGATTTCCGGGCTCTTGAAGGCCATTTTCAGGCCCTTGCGGACATTTTTTTATGTATGATATTTTCAGAGGTTATTGTATACATTAATACCTGCAAATTAAAAAAAAAATTGACGGCCCAACCTGATCTTCAGGTTTGAGGTTTCTTCGGACTTCATTTACTGAACTATTAGTAGTTTTTCCTAGATTTTCCAAATGATTTTTGATTTTTTTTCATATTTAGCGGATGATTTCATCCCCTAATTATATTATGACGTTCGGGGGTCGTTCACCCCCTCGTTACAGGTGGTAATGTTCTTAAATAGATACTGGTGGGCGGTACACGATTTAAATTTCTAATTATTTAAAAGCGCCTAGTAGTTTTTCCTGGATTTTTCAAGTAATTTTTGATTTTTTTTTTCATATTTAGGGGATGATTTAACCCCTTTAGCGAGTTTAATGGTAGATTTTCAACTATATTGTGCCCTTATTATTATAAAAATAAACTATTTTCTAGTTTTAGGATTATATTTATTAGAAAAAAATACAATTTAAACTACTCTTATTCGTATAGATATTATTTATATATTTCAGTTTTGCGTCGTTATATTAACACCTAATAAAAGGTGATTTTCGATTTTTTTCGAAAAACCAAAAATATGCTTATCTTAATTTTTCACTACAGATAATTTGACATAGGTAGAATATTTTCAGGATTTTTTATAAGGTCTCTGGAAAGGGTAAGAAAATAAGGTAAAAATATGCTGTTCTTGCAGTCACTCTTTTCTGTACTAAAGTCACAGTAAAGTGTTCCTCTTGAGGCCAATGGCATCTAGAGTATATTTGGTGTGGGTCCCATGCCTCACTTTTTAGAAATTAAAGGATTTATAATCCTTGTTTCGCCATTTATTCGTTTTTGGGCAAAACATTTGTTAAAAATGATATTCCTAGGATATGTGCTAGCATAAATTCTAAACCCCTTAAAATGATTAAATGTATTAATTACACAAAATAAAAATTAAAGGTTCGAAAAATTTAACAATGGTATCTTCAAGGGCAATTCAAGGTCAAATTGCAACCAAATTTGATGGGATCAAACTGACCACGGACTCGGATTCGGGGACCTCAAAAACATAAATATACACACTTCAGATTTGATGGCGATTAATTTTGCAGATTTGACCTTAAAATGATCTTGGATCTGACCTAAACTTCCAAAAAACTTAAATATGGTATCTTAATGTTTTTGGGATCGCTGAATCCGAAATCAGTTTGACCCTATCAGGTCAGGGTCAAGAGCATTTCAAGGTCAAATCTGAAAAATTAATTCAACTAAATTTAAAAAGTATATACTTATGTTTTTGGTGTTGCTGAAAATGAATTCGTGGTCAGTTTGATCCCATCGGGCCATCAGGGATATTTCAAGGTCAAATCTGCTAAATTATAGTTTTACCGATTTGACTACAGTTTCGTACTCAGTAAACTCAAAAACATAAGTATACACTCTTTAAATTTGATTACGAAAAATTTTGCAGATTTTACCTTAAAGTGCCTTTGACCCTAACTTGATGGGGTTAAACTGACCCCGGATTACCTTAAAAACTTAAAGATACCATAGTCAAGTCTTTTGAACCTTTTTTAATTGGGCTGCCTAATTTTGCAAATTTGACCTGGAAATGCGCATGACCCTGACCTGATAGGGTCAAACTGACCCCGGGTTCGGCGACCTCAAAAACATAAATATACTATGATCAAGTCTTTCAACTTCTTTTGTGGGGTTGTGTTATTTATATTGTGTTCAGAAGAACTGGATAATAGCAATAAAATATACTATTATCTCCTGCACGAATTTTACAATCGTATATTTAGTTATGTTAAAAATCTTGCAGCTGTAAAACAAACTGAATGAAGCTTAATTTGCATTATAAAATCTTCAAGTTCGGGCTGCTGTTTTTCATTTTTTTCCAAATACTGTTTAACAGACTTACAGGAAGAATATAACTGTTGGATTTGAGCACCAGTTTTATCACAAATCGTGGTTGCGATGAATAAAAATACCTAAAAAGTAATATGTTATGTATTATTACCTAACATTGTTTTCTTCTTACGAGTTGAGAACAGCCAAAAAGGTAATAAAATATTTTGGTATGTTGACATATGGGCGGCAATAAAGCCATTATTTGCATTTAAATAACTTTTACTTTTTTTGATAATTAAATAAAATACGTATATATTTTTTATTTGTACCGAATAACACAGAAATTTTTCCGGATATATATATATATATATATATATATATATATATATATATATATATATATATATATATATATATATATATATATATATATATATATTTTTATATATATATATATATATATATATATTTTTTTTTTTTTTGCTTTTACCGATCGAGTGATGCATGTTTCGAAACCCTAAGATACGAATGGTTAAATTTATGGAAAATTTGGGTGCATTTAGGTGCCTAAAAATAGCCTTTTAAAAAGTTGAAAAACCGAGTACCCAAATTCGAAAAACCAAATTTGAAATTTTTTTTTTAAATTTTTCCTAACGTTATTTAAAGAGATATGGAAAAAAAAAGACACTTTCTCATGCCACTTTCAAGCTCTACAACACAGCGTTGAAAGATTTTCCGACGACGTTTCGTTTTTGTTAAACCATCATCAACTTAATTTTTTTAAATACGTACCTGGGTTTTTTATTTTTTTTTTTAAACCCCCTTTATTATCCCAATTACAAAATGTATAACACTTAATATTCATTAACAAAAATGGAACGCCCCTATAAGAAATGATGTGCGTTCCTGTCTAACTCATTGCCTATGAAAAATATGTTTAGTTAACTAAAAATATTCTTCACTTGAAAACGGTTGGAGATACATCACTAACCGAAACGTTGTGTAACAATTAACAAATAAAGACAATGGAAGTCCAAGATTTTAGTGTTATTGAAACCATTACATTGTCTAACACTTTCAAAGAAACGTAAAAAAATAAAGTTGATGATGGGTTAACGAAAACGAAATGTTGAGAAAAAAATTAAACCCTGTTTTTTAGAGTTTAAAAAGGGCCATGAGAAAGTGTCTTTTGTTTTTCGGGATTTTAATAATAAAAATAAAAATAATTTTTTCAATATTATATTATTAATTTTATATATTTAATAAATAATTTAATAATTTAAATTTTAATTTTTAATTAATATATAATTTATATATATATATATATATATATATATAAATATATATATATATATATATATATATATATATATATATATATATATATATATATATAATATATATATATATATATATATATATATATATAAATATATATATATATATATATATATATATATATATATATATATATATATATATATATATATATATATATATATATATATATATATATATATATATACAGGGTGGTCCACTAAGCGCGTCGGTAAAGTTACTAAACCGTTGAACTTAATAAGAACATTTTCTTAACAAACTTTTTTAAAAATTTTTTCTCTGCTACAATCCAAAATTATTTTCTAGTATACAGGGTGCCTCAAAAAAAAGTTATATCAAAATTATATTTTTTTTTAAATGGAATACCCTAGTGTTTTTATGTGGCAAATGAAGCCCTGGGGGGGTTCGGGATTCAACTTTAAATTTGTATGTGGGTCGAATGCAGCGTTGCGTTTTTTGAATTTTTTTTTAAAGATCAGTCAAAACATACTTTTTTTTAAACTGTTATGTCACCGCGACTGTTTGTTAATTTCCTGAAATCAAAATAAGTTGACCTTATCCTAAACGGTCTTCATTTTTTGATTTAATTTATACCGGGTGTCCAAAATATTTATTCTAACATCTCTATTTTCAATTCTATTTTAATTATTTCTTTAAATACAACACCCTGTATATTATATTGCCGTTGAAAAGCTTTAAGTATGCTCTTCAGAAAAAATTATGTTTGCCTTATCTATCGCACTATCGTTTTAAAATATTAACGCTTTTCCGTAAATTTACACTCAAATTAGAAATATCGTAGGCGGCATTGCTCAGAAATCGAAACAATTGATACTGGTGCCATACTAATACTACTCCTTTTGTATAATAAATTTATCATTTTATTAACATTAAATAAAATTATTCAAAAACAGACTAATAAAGGTAACATAAATAAATTTACATAAACCCAATTAATTCATTAAATACTCAAACACTCTATCATTTTGCTGTAAACACATATTGAATCTGTCGGTTAAAGATCTATTTACGTTTTGTAATATTAAGGAGTTATTGAATTCAAATGCTTCCCTTATTTTTCTCGCATATTTGTTGCTGTAGTTGGGGGTGTCTGTAGACCAGTTCTTTAATGTACCCCAGAGGAAAATCAAGTTTTGTCAGATCTGGTGACCTTTGGAGGCCAAGGAACAGGTCCTCTTCTTCCGATCCAACGGCCTGAAATTTTTCATCTAGAGTATTTCTGTACTCCAGCACTGAAATGAGCAGGTGCCCCATCTAACTGGAACCACATCCTTCCTAATAGTTGTAGTGGTATATTTTCTAGCAGATTATAAAGATGTTCATTAAAAAATTTTGAAAAATATTTCCATTAAGGTGTCCATCAAAAAAATGGGGCCCTATTATGTGGTTTCCAATTATGCCTCCCCAAACATTTATACTCTACCTATGTTGCTGGTCAACAGTCCTCATAAAATGTGGATTAGCATCGGCGTAAAAGTGTAAATTATGCCTGTTTACATCACCATTATTGTGGAATGTCGCCTCATCGGTAAATAATACAATGTTAAAAAATCGTACATCTTCTCTAATTCGAGCAAGTCCCAATTACAAAATTTATCCTATTTTCAAAGTCTTGTCCTTCAAGTGCTTGATTCAATTGCACACGATATGGATGAAACTTATTCTTACTCAACATTCTCTTCACAGAAGTTTGACCTAAGTTCAGCAAATCATGTCCGCTGTACTTCTCTGTGGTCTTCAACAAAGATGCGACCACGTTAAATTCATTTTCTTCGTTTACCACTGGCTTTATTCTTTCATGCTTTTCGTACTTAACTGTTCCAGTCCTGTCAAATCTATCATCAATTTTTGGAATGATCTGCATCTGGATGTCTTCTCTCAGGAAACCTCTCACTGTATACTGGGATGCCAGAAGACAATTTTAAAACATTCTCCAAGAATATCAAATCATTTCAATTGATTCTTGCTGTGTATACTTCATTTTAATTGCCAAATACTTTGACTAACGGAAGATAATATGCTACAGGATGTAACTAAATGTCACAAGATTATATAAATAATTACTGACATGCCAACGAGTATCAATTGTTTCGACTTCTTGAGCCATGCGCCTACGATATTTCCCATTTTGAGTGTAAATTTACGGAAAAGCCTTAATATCTCAAAACGATAGTGCAATAGATAGGGCAAACATAATGTTTTCTGAAAGAGCACACTTAAAGCTTTTCAACGGCAAAATAATATACATGGTGTTGTATTTATGAAATTTAAATAAAATAGAATTGAAAATAGAGATGTTTGAATAAATATTTTGGACACCCTGTATAATTAAATAAAAAATTGAAGATAGTTTAGGATAAACGATGTCGACATTAGATTACATGTAAATTTGTCAGCGAAATTAACAAACAGTGGCGGAGACATAACAGTTTAAAAAAAGTATGTTTTTGACTGATCTTTAAAAAAAAAAATCATAGCTTGGCAACGCTGCATTCGATCCACATACAAATTTAAAGTTGAATACAGAACCCATAGAGGCTTCATTTGCCACATAAAAACATAGGGTATTCTATTTAAGAAAAATATAATTTTTGATATAACTCTTTTTTGAGGCACCCTGTATACTAGAAAATAATTTTGGATTATAGCAGAGATGAAATTTTAAAATTTTGCTAAGAAAATTTTCTTACAAGTTCAACGGTTAAGTAACTATTTACCGACGCGCGCTTAGTGGACCACCCTGTATATATATATATATATATATATATATATATATATATATATATATATATATATATATATATATATATATATATATATGTTATGTAAAATGAAATACCGTTTCAAAATTAAAAAAACTCAACGAAAACTAACCAAAACTAACAATTTTGGTGCGTTCTGGTTAAAACTAATTAGTTTTGGTTAGTTGTCGTTCAGTTTTTTTTTTAACTTTGACATTTACCAATTTCGGACTTTCACGGTAACATATATATAAACAAATTAGAAAAGTGATAATTTTATAAATTTTATTCAAGGCTAAAATATTTTATTTTTGCATATAAGTTAGGACTTTAATATTAAATTCTCACAATATTTTATTGAGAAAATTGTTTTTTCCAAAATGTAGAATAAGTTTTTTTCTCCTTTAAAACAAATATTGGACCCGTTTTAGTAATAAAACTAATTTTATAGCCTCTAGTCAAAACCAAAGCCAAACAATAAATTATTCCAAAATTAAAAATAAATAAGGTGAAGGTCATAAAAATAATTTTATTAGAGTTGCCGCGAGACACGAGATACGAGACGTCTCGTCTCGTCTTGTCTCGTCTCAAACCCATTTTGTCTCGTCTCGAGAGCATTTTGTCGACGACGAGACGAGACATCTTGAAAAATTTCAATGACTTAAAACTTAAGTGAACTAACTGTAATAAATCTCCAACAATATATTTCTAGTTCTTAAGAATTATACAGGTTGTTTAAGATATACGGCCGAGGTGGGTCGCGTTGTTAATTCTTGCATATGTTAAAAGTTAACAACGGTTTAGAATGTTTAACAAAATGTCAGATTTTAAAAGGTTGCCTACTAAAATCATTGAATAACACTGACAATGACATTTTGATAAACATTCTAAACCGTTGTTAACTTTTAACAATTGGTAAGTCCATTGCTAAAATTTAACAACGCGATCATCACTCGGCCGTTAGTAATACAAACTTCGACAGCAGTTGGATCTTGCAAAAATAAGTTTCTATAAACATAGGTCAAGAAATGCATCGTTTTTGAAATACAGGGTGTTAAAAAAAAGAAGCTTAAATTAATTGCTTTAAAAAGTATATCACCCTGTGATTTTATTATTTTTTAATTATTTTGAATATTTCATTCATGTAACATTTTCCCATAAGGGAAGTGGTATTGTGTAAAAATTACAGCGGAAATTCCACGTTGTCTAGGCAACGTGGTTTTTCCACTTACTGTCAAATTGACAATACGAAATTTTTAAATAATAATGAGGGTTTGTTAAATTAATATTTATTTTAGTTAATTAACTTTATCTACGTTTTTGATTCGTAAAATATTCTCCCTAAATACCGCTTATGCTTTAAAATCAACCAGATAATTTTTTACTAATGAGTGTTTTCTTTAAAAATTTAAGAGGGTTGTTTTTGTATGTTTTTCTGTTAGTTGAGGATATGCCGCTATTATGTATTAAATAGTTTTAATTTAAACTAAAAACAATGCATTCTTCTTAAAATACATACAGTTTGCAGCAGATTTTGCAATTAGTTTGTAGGTATATAGTGTACAGGGTGAGTCAACGACGGCGAGGAGTAAGTAATTTAATGCCTTGTATATAAGATTTGTAGATAATGTGCTTATGTAAGTATTAGGTATATGGTTAAATAGTATGTTAAATTTTAACGATATTTTGAATTAGTCAGGGCACGTCCATAAAGTATTAGGGTGCTACAAAAGTATTTTTTTTTATTATACCTATACCTACTCATATTTTTACAGTTTTGGATTCTATTTATTCATTTCTAGAAATTCCTATACCTACTTCATATTCTATACCCAGAAAGTTACGTAGGTATAAAAATATTGCGATTTAGGATAGTCTGGGTATATACTTAATTATTATGGAAAAAGTTAAAAATTGATAAAAAAATTTGATTATAAACATTTCTAGAATTAAACATTGGAATTAATAATGTAATGATAAAATATGTGTGTTCCATTTAAAAAATATGTCTTTCTATCACCACCTTGTGCACTGTGCAGACATAAAAATTAGTTTAAAAAATGTGTAACATGTACCCAAAAATAAAAATCGACGGGTCCAAGCATTTTTCTTAAACTTCCGAACTATTTTTTATTGAAATTATCCTATACATTACTAATGCACTATATATTGAAATTAATTTAATTAAAATAAACCAAAACAACTTGAGACAAACGAGACAAAACGAGACGAGACGAGACGAGACAAACGTTTGTCTCGTATCATCTCGACCCTTGTCTCGTCTCGTCTCAAAATATATTATCTCGAAATTTCGAGACGAGACGAGACAAGGCTTTATCTCGTCTCGTCTCGCCTCGCGGCAACTCTAAATTTTATAGATAAAAGAAAAAAAATGGTATATTTTCAAAAACAAAGTAAATAACAAACGTGGTAATATCGTCAACAAATAAAAGAACCCGTGTTTAAAACAAATTTAAATCTGTTATATGTTAGAAGTGCTAAAACAGAGTTCTGATTTAGAATTTAAAGGGTCGGTCGGTGGGAAAAAACGATTAATGTCGCAAAATAGGTAATTTGAGATAAAACGTTTTTGGTATTTTAAACGTAACACAGATAAATTGAAAACACGTTATAAAAAAATAAAATTTATATGGTGGCAAGCTACATTATAAATAGTTATTTATGGTTGGTTTTGGTTAGTTTTGGTTAGGTTGGGAAATTGTACCACTCGGTCTGACGGCCTCGCGCGATTTATTTTCAACATAACACACGAGTAGTATTTAATGTTTTATCCAATACCTGCTAGTTATAAGAGTCATTATTTGTGCCAATTTAGGCCTGTAAACTATCAAATAACACACTAGTGTGTTATAAACCATAACCCACTTGTGGTATGGTTCATAACTCACTTTCTTCTAAAATATTTATTTATTTCTTATCGTTTTTATAACAGGTATTTAGATACCATTAAAATTAGGTGAAAATGACATAGTTTTGGATGAACTGGATATTGTCAAATTGTCCATGTTTCCATTGAAAGTTAAGGTCAAGGGTTCTATTAGGCCGACACAACTGCTTGATTGTTTACTGGTCCCTTGAATTTTTTAAGTAATTTCAATTTTGTTTTGGACGGATTCTTTAAGATAGCTCTCCGCTTATGGTGATAATTTCCATCCTCCATGGCGCTTAGGTGTTGTCATGTTGGCCCCCGCATCAGCTAGTAGGGTAACGAAGCATCTTCTTAAATAGTGGCCGGTGTATAGTTCTTGATCCTTTTGGTTTAAATACGCAGCAATTTTTAAGGGTATTTTTGACATGGTATTTATACCCACACACAGATTTCTACATTTGTCATTTTTATAAAAGACAAAAAAGCGGGTATGACTTACATAAATTTACAGGGTTTACTAAAAATCCTTCTTTGATAATAGTAAAACTTCTTTTTTTTAGTTTTTGCGTCTGGCAACACAACAAATTAATAATTTCCTTTAGCTTGAACATTTTTAATTTTTAAATGTGTTAACTCATCACATCTTCAAGCCCCAGTAAACCCCATAATTAAAGCTACTTTCATTAGTAAATACTTACTGTCGGCGGCCTGTTGTAAAAAAGGTTTTGATTTTATTTTCTTTAAAAGTTTTGGACTTTTTGGGTTTGTATTCTTGGGATTTATTTTTTAAAAACTAGTTAATTACCCATATTTTGAAATGTCAATTATCTTATACAGATGAAGGGTTAAGCGAGGCATGGGGTATTTAGTCCATAAAGACGATGGAGCTATTTTTTTCTCTAAATGTGCAAAATGTTTTTGGTAATTCTTTTTATCTTTCTTAAACCCATTTATTTTTTAAAAACTTTGCACTCCTTGTCTTCTGCTTCCGTAATAATGTCCTGGGGCACATTATTTTCATCAATTTCTCCCATTTTTTAACTCTAAAAACTGCTTTTGGCACAATAGAATTTAGCAATGTCAAAATTTATTTGAATAATTGCTAATAATTTTTTAAGTCTCATGACAACCAAAAAGAACTTACTTGAATCCGAGCTCGAACGCTCAGACTAAAGGTGACTGTGCAAGAAGCTGCAGCATAAACACCAAACGTCAACACAAAACGTCAGGAAATGAAATTTCATAAATCCAATAAAAAAGACTCATTCCCAAAAATACCTGTTAGTTTTTTCAGTTCTTAAATGAAATCTGCTGTTTGTGTGTTATTGATTTCCAGTTACTGGATAAATTAATTAAATAAAACAGTGTAATGTTTACTTTTTTAGGAGGTAACAATTAAGGGCCACAGTTTGGCTGGTAAAAAGGTATCTGTAAAGGAAATACCTATACCTTAATAGAACCTTTGCAAAGTACAAAGAACAATTTTTATTTTTCTTTACCGATTGCTTTTTTGCTTTCTTTGGTTGCTTTTTGCTATTTTAAGTGTCTTTCGGTTACCCACTTTAGTCGCACTCTTTTGTAAAAATTACAATAATGTTTATTTATTTAAAAATTAATCACTGCTTTAGTAATATTTACTTAAACTAAAAAAAGGTTTGGACTAATAATCTTATTTCATGTAACTAAAAATTTGCTTTGACAATTTATTCCTGCTTCCCTTCTAAGGAATCGTCTAATGGTTTAAGCGCTTTTTTAAACACTGAATTATTACTTTCCTTTTTTGCAGATTTTACCTTAAAGTGCCCTTGACCCTGTCCTGATGGGGTTAAACTGACCCCAGATTCGGATTCAGCGAGCTCAAAAACTTAAAGATACCATAGTCAAGTTTTTCAAACTTTCAATTTTTTTTTATTGGTTTGCGTAATTTTGACCTTAAAATGCGCTTGACCTTGAAATAATAGGGTCAAACTGACCCCGGATTCGAGTTCGGCGACCTCAAAAACATAAAGATACTATGGTCAACTTTATAGGAGCTTTAACTTTTTTGAAGTATAGTTATATAAAAATTTATTAAATATATATATTATTTGATATAATATCTATATATATTATATATACATATATATAACTATATATATTATATATATATATATAATATATATATATATATATTATATATATATATATATATATATATATATATATATATATATATATATATATATATATATATATATATATATATATATAAGTATATATATATTAGTGAGGAAAATTAAGGGGCAGATTTTACATCTTAAAATATGAAAAAAAGTTCATATTATCATGGGTCCGGAAATGCTTTGTTTTTATAATACGGGGTGTTTAAAGTTTTTCGCCCTTTATAGTTTATTTCACATTTCTCGAAAACCCGTGAAGATATTGAGATAGGTTTTGCTACACGCAAATGTGTTATTATAGGTCACATTTACATGTACAAAATTATTTTCTAAGGGACTTACATCAGTGGCGTTCGTGTTATTTTTAGTGAAGAAAACTGTACGCCACTGGTTGTTTATTTTACGTTTACTAGGACGACTTTGTATGACACAAACTTTGCCCATACTGTCTTAAAGGTAGGTGTGTTACAAGTAAACAATCACACTATTTACAAACTTCCACGTTTTTTGACAACAGTCGTTCATTTTAGGTTATATTTACTTAATTTTTTAACTCGGCAAACAGTTTGTCAACAACTGCTCTTTTCATACCATACTGCATACATACATAAAATTACATTTTTTTAAAATATTCTTTATTTTGGCCAAAATATGGACATTTATAGATAAAATATGCCAATCTTATCCACATCGGCTCATTCTAACTTTAAAACTGTCTTTGGACCCTGATATCCATTGTACAAAAAAAAAGGTTTGGACTAATAATCCTATTTCATTAAACTAAAAATTTGTTTTGACAATTTATTCTGCTGCTTCCCTTTTTAAGAAATCGTCTGATAGTTTAAGCGCTTTTTTAAACACTAAATTAATACTTTCCTCTTTTATAAAACAATTTAAGGTATAAGAGTCAAATTACTTACCAAAAATATTGATGTTAGACGTAAACGCTAAGAAGACGTTAATTTTTTGGAAATGATCATTATTGGACCTAGCTGTAACAAAACATGAAACAGCTCCATACAAGGTTTCTATTCCATAGAATATATAAAGCCAAAATATTACACTGCCAAACAAAATATTGTGTATTTTATTTATTTTCCTTATTTCCTCAAAAATATATCTTCCATTCTTAATACAATTTTTAATGTGTGCTACATTCTTGGTGCATTTTGTGGATAGCATTATCTTTTCCAAGTCCATATATTTGTTTTTGATTACCAAGGAAAAATTTATTATGTTAAATAAAATATAAAGTGAGTTATAAAAAAATATATATCTATAAAAAACAAACCAAATGAAAGTTTGATTACAAAATGCAATGTAATTTAAAATAATATTACTAACTATAAAAACCTGTATTAGTAAAAATTGAAAAATCGGCTTCTTAGTAATGTTTTCATCTTTCATTTTTTCTGCCAAAATTTTTTTAACGTAAATTTCTAAATTAAATAATTTATTAAACAACATCTCCCAAGTTTTCCTCTCTGCTATTGATATGATCGTAGGACAGAAGATGCTTACACCTCCTAAAATAAATAGAAAGAAGTCTTATAATAAGTCCTACAAAAATATTATTTTTTTGTATTGTCTTTACCATTAACTGCTTATTTAACCTATTAAAACAAACTTGAATAAGAAAATATATCATGCTATAATCATTATTTGATAGATTGATTAATATAAAACAAGTAATGACCTCAACATGGCTACCAATGGATCCCTTGCTGTTTTCACATTATTTAAAACGATTTAACATCTTAAAAAAGTGCCGCAGTATTATAGTCACTTCTCCTGGTTTTCTATATCCGACCAAAGGTCAATTTTAACCGAAGAGGAAGCCATTTATGCGGCTATTGCAATAACAGCAGACAAGTTTTATTAGCATATATTTGTGATTAGAAAACTTGTGTATATTCATAAAATATTATTGCGATGCGGGTAAAAGGGCAAGAGAAGCTATTGGGTATTTAAGAGAAACAAGTCGAATATTATTTTGGTGCAGATGTACAAAGCAGATTCATCAAATTAGTCCATCAAAAATATCTGTGTACCAAACCAATTTTCCAGACTTTATTTTCGACACAGTTAATTCTCCACGTAAAAAATGGCCACAATCTTAAAAAAGCTGTTATTTGAATACGCAAAAGTTACTCCATTTAAATGTCTTAAAGGCTGTAGAATTTCCGTTAAATGCAGTATGAATCTAAAAAGGGCCTCCTCTTAAGCCTAAATGAAGCTTTAACTTGCGAAAATTTATGGTATGTATGCCTTTTTTTGACTTACCAGAACTAATCTCCCAGAGAAGATAAAAATACGTCAATAAATTTGGCAAAGTTGCGGATTCCATTGCGGTTTGCATCTGCTTCTTTATTAATTGGCTAAAGAAGATCGACTAAAAAAGAAGCCCATACCTTTAAATAACTTCAAATCACAAACCTTGGTTTTTTAAGGTCTGTAACAAAGCCAAACCCACAAAAAGTTTCTCCAAAACCCTAGTCTCCAAAATCGACAGGGGAGCATCCAAGCAAGAAATCAGTATAATTAAACCATCTCAGAAGTCAAAGACCGCTTTAATAGTCGGATAAAAGATAAAGTTCTCTCTTGCTCGAATGACAATAAATCCTTCAATTCTACCCTTGATCCTCCTATTAACCTTCTCTTCCAAAAGTTACCCCTGTTCCTCATAAAATTTCCGCTATCATTTTTAAATCAAACAGATCTAGCGTTTTCCTTGTGCTCTTAATACGAAAAAATCGTCTGTACTGCATGGCTTAACAAGCTGCACGTGTTCCACCTGTTCCCAAAAAAGGATGCAAAACTGTCTCTTTAAACTATAAACCTATATCTCTTCTTTCATTTGTTTGTAAGGTAAAGGAAAAATTTACAAAATTTTACATGAGACAGTATGGATTTCCTCACAGAAGATCCACAGCTGATTTTCTTTCCTTGTCTCACACAACTGGAAGTCCCTTGGTATATCGCAGGATCTAGATATACCCAAAGCTTTTGATCAGGTCTGGCATAATGAGTAAACTTCCTTTTTTCAACTAAGCTTTGTTCTTGGCTTTCTCAAACCGACGTATATAAGTTATTGTAGCTGGTCATTCTTCCAGCTTCTACCAAATTTATGCCAATGATCTTTTCTCTTCCACAATCCATCCTATTCATAGTCTTGCTGATGATAGTACCCTCCACTCTAATATTTAATTTCTCAAGCCAGTCAATAAGCCTGATTAGGACCAAGCGTGGGTCAATGTAGCTATTTTCTTCACAAGACCTTAAACTAATCTAGGATTGGGGCGCCGAAAGTCTTGTTTAGTTTAATGCTTTCAAAATACAGTCATGTACGTTGTCGCGAAAAAAGGCTGCCAGTGCTCATCCGTTATATATGAGCGGCCAATTTTTGCAGAACAAAGAGTAATTTAATCTTGTCGGTGTTACCTTTAATAACAACCTTAACTCGCACAAACACATTACATTCACAGCCTCAGCAGCTTTAAAAAACTTGGATTCCTCTTTCGAGCCAAAATTATTTCTCTTTTTCCAATCTGTATACTCTGTATGTATTCCAAATCAGACCCTCTTTAGAATATTGTTCTCATGTCTGGAGAATGGCGTTTCCTACAACTCTTAGCATTCTCAATTTTATTCAAAGAAGAACTGTTCGTCTTATTAATGATCCCCGCTGACAGAAAAACTTTCTTCTTTTGCCCATCGATGGGCTGTAGGGGATCTGTCGCTCTTCTATAGGTATTTTTGGGCATCTGCTCTAAGGAATTGACCAGCTAGTATAATCTCTCCTTTGGCAACACGTAGTGTAACTTTTATGCATCCTTGTACAGTCCACTAGAGAGGCCCCGAACTACCCGCTTTCTTGGTTTCTTTATCCCTAGACTATCCAGACTATGGAACCTGCAACCTGCTGAGTTTTCCCTT
Source organism: Listronotus oregonensis (assembly GCA_019359885.1). NCBI lineage: Eukaryota > Metazoa > Arthropoda > Insecta > Coleoptera > Curculionidae > Listronotus > Listronotus oregonensis. Next base: position 38,277 of record JAHBCN010006782.1, read on the forward strand.
CTTCTTCAATCTCCAAGTATGTAAGTCCCGTGTGAACAAACTTCCTCACGCCACACTTAAGACACCTACCGAACGTTAGTACTTAGGCCTCAGCCTTCGTAAACTATTCAATGATAAAAAAACGCAAACGTTACACTTACAGTACCAAACAAAAAGCCGAGGTTGGATGGGAATCCGATAACATAAAAAAATTACTTTAATTAAACGTACCTACTTACCTAATATCGTTAGTTTTTTTTTCTATAAACCAAATTATATATATATACTTAAAATATATACCTGTTAGTAACGTTAGGGTTTCAAAATATCTGAATTTAAAGGGAAGAATATGCATGCCCTTTTCATATCCATTTAGTATACTGTATACTACTAGCAATGATTTTATAATTACAAAAAATAAATAAACGTTAGAATAAACTAAGCTTTTTTTGTCAAAACTGTAAAATGGAATAATTGCAATAAATGCGGACCATTGTGCAATAGGCCTAAAAAATAAAATGCATCTTCTATTTTGTTGTAACATTTTTATGAACCATAAAAACAATAGTGGAGTGGCCTATCCAGTCTACAATTTAATGCAAAGTTATAATTGTGTGTGGTTATTAATGACAAAATAAAACATGTTACTGTTTAATCAACTGTAAGTAAAAATGTTTTATTTATAGGACAGGGGAAAACAATTATTAGTTTAATTAGATACTTTATGCTAATCTAGTCAAAAGAAATTAAGGGTCGCCTATTTAAATGTCTGACTGGTATTTTTAAGCGGCACCCTTATAATTTTACTACCATGATGTATTGTTAGGTGAAAATTTAGAAGTAAAAAATTAAATTACAATATAAATTTCGCTTCCTTTAAGTAAAGTTACATTATAGTGATAAACAAAAATAGAGATATAACCATATAAACTTTTTTGGTGTAGGTGCAAAATTACAAAGGCGTAGAAAGGTCACTAATTATTATTTTTATCCAAAACTGTCATAGTATACGTCTATTATAGATCTAAATTTAGACGAAGAAAGTGACCCAAACTCACTAGTAAGATAAAGTAGTGAGTTATAGATTTTATCTCACTAGTGAGTTATGAAGTTTACTAACCCGATGCCCTAAAATCAGTCCAATACATAGTGCTTTTAACATTGCTTTATTACAAAAAATCATATAAAATAGGCTCCAAAACAACATGTCAAACAAATCAATATTGCAATCAAAATAACATTAGCTTTTGCTACTACTACACTATACTATTACTAAACTTATGTGCTACTGCTTATTATTAATACTAATGTTTACAGTGATTGTGAAATTATCGTTAAGATTAGCATCAGCACCGATAACACTTTTTTCGGGAACATTCATAGAAATTATGCTTTTCCTGCATTATCGACAGCTTGAGATTGCTCACCCTGTATTTTTTTGCAATTTCGATTTTGTTCAAAATTGATTCTTCAACATGGCTGTCAGCCACGGTGGATGATTTCCATCCATCATGCCGGCATTGGCCAGCAGAGTTGCTGATGTGCGGCGTAAGCTATGACCAGTATATAAATTAGAGTCAGGCAATCCCAAAAATTTTGCCACAGCTTTTGGTATTTTGGAAATTTTATTTATACCAACACACTAAGAAGTACACTTCCCTTTCTGATAATTTAAAAAAAATCTGTTGGTGGATACATTTTTTGGTCGTAATTTTAAATACTGCCTCACTAACTCAATAGGGTTTACCGTAAATTCTTCGTTTAAAATGGTAAAGCATCTTGATTTATTGGTTTTTGTTTCAGGGATTTGAATAACAAGGTATTGTCCTTTGTCCTCGATGTTTTCTATCAGCATCTTTGTTAATTCGTCGCATCGACAGGTACCAGAAACGCCTAGTATCAAGACCACCTGAAATCGAAAAATTATATAATTATATATTATACAGAAAACCCTGATTACAAGAAACGTAAAAAAATATGAAAATGCTCCAGGATCATTAAAAGATTAAAGCGTAAAAAGGCAACTATAATGGAAAACAAAATGCCTACCTTGGCTAAGAGATGACATTTATTAGAAGCTCCTTGCAAAAATTGCTCGATTTCAGCTCATCCTAAAACTTTGGCCTTCGTAGACGTATAATTTCTGGATTTTAATTTAGGGAACGCTACAATTTTTCCATACCATTTTACTATGGAATATTTCGTCCATAATAACGAAGGGGCAAGTTTCTCACTTAAATATAAGAAATATGCCAGTAAAACTTCTTTGTTTACCAATTGAATGCCTATATTTTTCATCCACACTTCCAATTCACGAAATTCCTTATTGTAAAACTGTCTTGATTTCTCTGGGATCAGGTTGGTTATTGCTCTATTAGCTTCTTCCCGAATTCCTTTATAAACTTGAGAGTTTTTCATTCTAGGACTGTTTTAGTTCTTGACAAACATCTTTTTTTTAAATAAACAATCACCTTAGTTACAAAACCGCAACCTACAGCAAAATTGCATTGTTGCAAGAAAAATCCACCTGTTATTTACTATGTCACATACGGCCGAGTGATGATCGCGTTGTTAAATTTAGCAATGGACTTAGGAGTTTAGAATGTTTAACAAAACGTCATTGTCAGTGTTATTCCATGATTTTAGTAGGCAACCTGTCAAAATCTGACATTTTGTTAAACATTCTAAACCGTTGTTAACTTTTAACAATTGCTAAGTTAACAACGGTTTAGAATGTTTAACAAAATGTCAGATTTTGACAGGTTGCCTACTAAAATCATTGAATAACACTGACAATGACGATTGGTTAAACATTCTAAACTGCTAAGTCCATTGCTAAATTTAACAACGCGATCATCACTCGGCCGATAATCTGACAAACTAGAAATATACCACAGGGAATTTTTTTTATTTTAAGGATCTTTTCTATGTATTTTACTTCCTTACTTACGGAATTCCAAGCTCTAAGTCAAAATTTCCAGTACTAAGTCGGACTTCCGAGTTCCAAGTCGGAATGCCGAGTTCTAAGTCGGTATTACGAGTTCTAAGTCAGACAAAAAGATGGAAAAGGCTGGCAATAAACGCTGTAGGTTTTGTGACCGATGGAGCGAAACGCGGAACCTGTACTATGCGAATGCATGGAATTAACACCTCAAAGGCTAGAAGATAAGGAGCATTTTTGACACCCGAAGATATGGAGAAACTTGCCCCAAAACATATTCAACTTTGCAAAAAGTTTAAAAACTAAAGGGATCAACCAATGTGGGGTATCCACAAAAGATCTTCCTAGGTGAAACTGGGAGTAGGGCTATGTTAAGCCAAGCGACCGCATTCATTACAATACAATACAATAGTACTAGGAATTCCGAGTTCTAAGTAGGAACTTCGAGTTGTTACCCGGCATTCCGAGTTTTAAGTCGGAATTTGTTCTGAAAATAAAAATAAAAATTGTGTGGCCTTTCTACGCCTTCGTACAAAATAATGGATTGGAATTTAGATGAAATATTGAAAGCTGATATTTTTCCTTAAGCATATCACAAAGATGGAAATATAATGTTATCCAGTCCTTAAGTAATTTGGTTAGTAATAGCATCGAAATTTTCTTACTCGTGCACTTACGATACCATTACATAAAGAGTGCGATTTGGTAAGATTTACTATCTAAAACGTAGCTAGAAAGATGTAAATATACCTAAAGGCTAATATACGTTTTGTTAAGTAACAAGTGCAGGTGAGAAGTGCAAGTGTTAAGTGATGTGTAAAACTGACTTATGTTGCCGTTACGCGTTGATTTTACTAACCACTTAACACTTGCACTTATTACCTGCACTTGCTACCTCACAAAGTGTAAGTAAGCCTTAATACAGATCACGTTGTTGGGGTAAATACTATATACGGCCTACAAAAGGCCTTAAAAACTAATTAAGATCAGGAATCATTGCTTTATACCTTTAACTAATTTAGCACCGGTAAATAATGCCTTAATTATAAAAATATGTTCTGTTTGCAAAATAATTACTAATATATAAATAAATTAAATTTTATAATTGGATGTAATTTTTCTCGTTATTTGTTTTGACTAGTTTATATTATACGAAATATAAAAAATAGATAGTCATTGTCCCTAATTAATTGGACCCAGTGGTTAAACAAACACCTTTTTCGATCTAAAAAAATTGTTTAATAATTAGGAACAATATGAATAAAATTTAAGTTCTGAAAAAAGCACTAACTTCTTTGATGACATAATAATAAAATATATATGATATAATGATATACATTTGGGAAATTCTCGGATATAAAAAACACATGAAAAAAATACTACAAGTACATATAAACTTTTTTCGTATATGCCTCCTCTTCGGAGAGATTGGCTTCCAAAGATCTCCAATAATATAAAGTTTTTTAAACATGATTATTGAACCACCTGGTATATTCCAATTTTATTTAAATAAGATGTATTCTTCAAATTACTATTCAAGGAAGTATTTTGAATTAACCGCAGCTGCAGAAACGGACTAGCTGTGACACTTATCACCCCCCTTTTTTACGCCCTGTATTTGTAGGACCTTTGGACAACGTTTTTTAAAAACTATTGACTAACCACTCTTACGTATTCTTCATTCATGTTGCTAATACTAACCGTTTTCGAAAAAACGTCACTTTATTTAAACTGTTTAGTCCCAAGTTCTGTCAGGTTGAATATTAAAAATAGAAATTCTCTCTTGTCACCAACATAATATTTTTAATAAAAAGTAAGTGTTTTAGTTCAAAACTTGGTAGGAGAGTTTAATATGGTCTTATATCATAATAGTCGAGGAAACGAAGAAATGACCGAGGGATTTTTTGTGCAGTAAGATGGATTTGAATGCGGTTTTTTGCATTCGATTCGTCTACAAACTTTGTGAACAAATTTAATTAATGGGAAATAAAGAACTGTATTTGTACAAAAGAAAAATGTCATTTTCGAAATGCATTTAAACGTTTGCAATAATAAAAAAATTAACTAGGTAAATCATGACAAAAATGAGCCCAAATTTGTTACTGGGGGGTTTTTGAGGTCGCTCTACACGAATATGACATTAACAAGGGCCTACGGACTACCTGGTGCGCGCTAAGAATGGTGTAAACGTCCTCCTCTGGAGTTTTACGACAATTCCTTGTAATATTAACCCAATTTTGTTACTTATAGGTTTTCGAGGTCGCTGAACACAAATATGACATTGACAAGGATCTACGAAATTATGCGCGCTAAGAATGGTGTAAACGTCGTCTTCTGGAGTTTTACGACAAATCCTCCTAATATCAGCCCAATTTCTTTACTCGGGGTGTTTTTAAGGTCGCTGAACACGAATCTGATATTGACAAGGGTCTACGGAGTACCTGGTGCGTGCTAAGAATAGTGTAAATGTCGTCTTCTGTAGTTTTACGACAGTTCCTCCTAATATTAGTCCAATTTTGTTTCTTGGGGGGCTTTTGAGGCCCTTTCCAATATCATATTTGTTTTCAGCGACCACAAGAAACCCCCGAGTAAAGAAATTGGACCGATATTAGTAGGATTTGTCGTAAAACTCCAGAAGACGACGTTTACACCATTCTTAGCGCACCAGGTCTCCGTAGGCCCTGTCAATATCATATTTGTGTTCAGCAGCAACAAAACCTCTTGAGTAATGAAATTGGGCTGATATTAGAAGGATTTTTCGCAAAACTCCAGAAGACGACGCTTACATCATTCTTAGCGCGCACCAGGTATTTCGTAGGTCCTTGTCAATGTCATATTCGTGTTCAGCGACCTCGAAAACCCCCGTGTAACAAAATTGGGCTGATATTAAGAAAAATTGTAAAACTCCTGAAGACAACTTCTACCCTATCCTTAGCGGGCACCAGGTACTCCGTAAGCTCTTGATAATTTCATATTCGTGTTCAGCGACCCGAAAACTCTCGTGTAACAAATTCGGGCCTATTTCCATCTTTATTTACCTAGTTATAAATTTTTTATAATTGCAAACTTTAAAATGCATTTCGGGAATGCATTTTTCTAATGCACAAATTGCAGTTTTTTATTTCCCATTAATTAAATTTGTTCACAAAGTTTGTAGACGTTCATACGAATCGAATGCAAAAAACGTTAAATTAACTAGAACATTTGATAGGAACAAAGATGTATCTTTGGATTAGCGATAAAAATAAAGAGTGCCTAATTTTTAGTCAATAGTAAAAATTTTTGTTAAAAACTTTGTCTAAAGTTGTTCTTATCAATACAGGGCAAAAAAAGGAGCATGAATGTTGTAGCTAGTCTGCCCCTGAAGCTGTGAATAATTCACAATCGAGTTCACAACCCTTTCTTTATTAGAAATTTGAAAAGTCATACTTGGTATCTATCATCTATTAAAATAAAATTGAAACATACTTTATTGCATCAATAATTATTTATAAAACACTTTGTTCTATTATCTTCGGGAGAAGGGGGGTGCTCTATAAAAAGTTTATATGAACTTGTAATATTGTTTTCACGTGTTTTTTCATATTTAATTTCCCACATTTTCTTTGACACCCTGTGTGTACGCCTGAATTTTTTTCATATGGGCTAAAAATTGCATTAAGAAAAACTTTTTCAATTACTTTTTTCGATATTTTCAGAAAAAAAAATTGTTTTTTATTTTTAACTTACTAAGCAGAATTAAGAGAACTAACTTCTTTTTTCTCAATTAGTGTAGATATGTTAAATAAAATTGATCTGGAACGACTATTATAATTTTGTGGAACATAGATACAGAACATTTCTCTCAAATCACTGTTTGCAGATTAAATATGCCGAGATATTTTACTATCCTGTATAACAAAAACAAAGCTGTTTAGGAACTTGGCATTTTTTAATAAAATTAATTAAGGCGATTATTTTCAAAACTGACTCAATTCACATTTTTGACATTTTTTTTTAATTTTCACTATTTCTCAATGTATTCTTTACTAGCAAACTCGTTTTGACCAAAAGCGACTCAATCCAGTATAAAAATGCGTTTAAACTGGTGATTTTAAATCAAAATCGACCCAATTCAAAGTTCTGGTTAGTTTTTTTTGTCTGCTGTAAAATTTTTAAAAATGAATTGGGCCAATTTTGAAACTAATTGCCTTAATTAAGAATAACATCCGCAATCATCAACTTTTTTAATTTGATTAAAAGTTCCTTCGCCTTTTTGTCAAGAAATATTAGCTAAAAGTCAACCGGTTTGTGAAAGTGTATTGTGAGTTTGTGATCTTACACAAATTATTAATAATAACGGTTATTTTTGGACTATCATACAAAAACATACAAGTATAACATTATGTTAATATACAGTACAGGTTGTTATTTTTACTATTAGTTATACGCAAGTTTTAAAGAGTCAAAATCGAAAAAACTTTAAAAATAGAATTTCAGGATGTCATTTTTAAATTATTATCTAGTTAAAAGCTAAATATCTTAAATTATCCATTTTAAAAGTGACGTTTCTTTTTTTGGATTGGATATCGATATGTTTTAATATATATTTATTTATTTATCAATAAACAGGAAACTCCCATTGAATATTATATTTGAAAAAAAATGTTGTTAAGTAAAAGAGAAAAAGATGAGCAAGTAGATCTCTCAATAATTTAGGGCATTGGAGAATATAATAAATTCGTTCTCGATTGGTTAACGCTTTAATTATCGTTTTTAAGCATCCAAAAACGTTACTTTACTTCGGCTTATTTAAGAAGGTTGAGGTTATCAGGGGTGGATTTACGCAAAGGCTGAAGCCTTGGGCGGCAAATATTAGGTTTGTTCCAACAAGCATCCGGTATCGTTTCGAAATCGTTTTTGAACTGTTTTTTGGTGCGCTTCGACGCATGCGCGAACTTAAAATAGTTTCGTGACGGTACGACAAGTAACAAACGTTGGATCGCTTTGCGGATCGTTTTCGGGACTGTCAAATCAAAAGTCTTTGGATTTTTTGTTTTGAATATATAACCCTACTTTTCTACTTATTATTTTTGTGATCAAAGTTAGCAAATATCACTCATAATATCGTCACTCATCTTTAAAGATAATTTAATTTAATGATGTGCTTAGGAGGTGTAAAAATTCATGCTTTTGAATAATTAAACAAGCGAGGAAATAGGAAATGCTAAAGCACGTTGCTCGCTAGTCGCTAAATAAAGTTAGGATTATGCAGAAAAATTAAATTAAGTTAAAATAAGTTAAAGTCACACAAGAAAAGATAAACATTATGTGATCAAATGGTTTTAATTATACACATAAATTAAAAATTAAGTTAAGCTAAGTTAAGTTAAAAAGATAACCAACTTTTAACTTTCTTAACTTATTTTAATTTTTTAACCCTATCATAAAATGAAATAAACGTTTCCTTTTTAAAATAATTAAATTCCCACACAATAACATCATAAAATCGGCTTACAGAAACTCGTCTTTTCCTTGCGTTATAAAAAAATGTAACAAAATTATATATTTTCTAGACAAATATTTATTTAAAAAGTTAACAAATTACTCATAAAATAGAAATCACGAAAACCCTATTAAGAGTGATGTGCCCTATGTATGCTAAATTTTATTATTATCTTTAAACTGATTTGCATGTTAAAAATCAAAAATCCAGTGCCAAGATGCTTAATGCGCAAGTCAAACCAAACAGTTTTCAATTTAGGCCATGTATCGGAATTACCGTTCTAAAACCGTAACATAAACGATCTCAAATTTTGTTGGTACACAAACAGAATCGTCCGATAACCGTCACGTCTCTGTTGGAACGCACTTTAATCACAGCGCATGAGCGTGATCGTTCAGTGACGGTTTTTCGACGTGTGGGAACAAACCTATTATAAGCGGCAAATTTACAATTAATTTAAAAAAAGTTATCGTACATTTTA